>CM021100.1:18013609-18092035 GCA_007115665.2 Sequoiadendron giganteum
TTTTGAGGAGCTGGTAAAAGTTTCTTCTATGGATTAGGCATCCTCCTTGGCCCATTATAAAACTAATTTTGAGGTTAATTCCATTGAGGCACAAGATTTTGTGGAGGATACCATTGTTGTTGAGTTTGGTTCTACCATTGAGGGTTTCCCCAGGACTGGTTTGCCCACTTAGTTGGTCCCCAAGGGTAAGATCCCCAATTAGGTGGTGCTTGAGGCCAAGGTGCCACCCATTGATCATTCTTCCAATTGTTTGGAGGTCGCCATGTGGGATTTGAATTCTAACCTTAAGAGAAATTCCCTCTAGGTCTTTGATTCAAAAAATTCACCTCTTCCCCAACATGATATGTCCTTTTCTTGGAATTCTTGATTGCATTCAGGATCTCACATTGATAAGTGGCATGAATCCTCTCACAAACTTGGCAAATGTTAGTTTTGTCTAAAGGACATTCTCTTAAGAGATGTTTGTTTCAACACCTAGGACAATAGATGGATAAGGTCTCAAGATTACATGTTTTGGTCTATATTCCATCTAGTGTGGTGTTTAACTGAACAAGAGTGTTAGTTTTGAGATTTTATATTTCCTCACACAGTTTACCTATTTCATTAGAACCTCTAAAAAGTGTAGTTTATGAAACCCTCCTCAAGTATGGGAGTTTCGACATAAGTCAGTGATATCATTGAGTCCAAGTTGGGATACATCTCCTTTTCCCATTAAATCTAGACTCCTCCTAGTATCATTATCAAGTCCTTTGAGAAATATGGTCTTCAAAATTTCCAGACTTATGGCTTCTTCGCCACATCATTGAGATAAGAAGATGAACCTATCCAGGTAATCTTCTAAAGTTTCATCTTCATTTTGTCTCAGTTTGAACAATTTCTCTTTCCTATCATTGACTCTACAATAACTTTTGTATTGTCCATAAAGGTAGTCTCTGTATCATCCTAGGTGGATATTGACCCTAAAGCTAATCCCATAAACCAACGCATTGCAACGTCCTTCAAAGTGGAGGGGAAGAGCTCCAATTTTTTATAATAATTTTTTTATTCATACATCTTACACAAAACTTTAAACTCAAAAAGGAACTAGTCAGGGTCTTCGGAGGACAAACCTCTGAAGGTTGGTAAGTGTGATGGTGAAATATTTTTCATAGGTGTATCATCATCTTGGTCGAGAGCAATAGGATAGGTAAATGTTTGTGCTCCTAGTCTTGAGTTAGCACCATTTCTATGGTTATCACCCATGACATCGAAAGGAATGCGTTCCTCTTCAAAGGTTTGCTCTAATGGTTGAGGTTCTATAATATGCAAAAGGAATGTTATCCTCGACAAATATTTGCTCTAATGGCTGAGGCGTTGGGGTATACTAGGAGGTCTTAGGTTGATCCTACTCGATCAATTCTTCAATAAGTTCTTCAGTTGAGACTTCTACCTCCCTGCTTGTGGTTGGAACGTCTTTTGGGAGGTTTTTTGGTATGAATCTTTCGTGTGTACCTCATTTCATGACCATGCAGAAAAAGAAGCCTAGCAACTTTTCTTTTTTTCCCTAAAAGAGGTATTCAAGCAATCTCTCATTAACACTAGAAAAGGAATGTCCCCGACAATGATGCCAAAAAGTGACAGGATATTGTTAGGTCCCAACACTTTAGTTAAAGATACATCAATTATGTCGATCGGGCAGTGTTCAAAGGTTATATGCAATAGGGGATAACTTGGCCATCTCTCTTAGATTTTCTAAACTTTTGAAAACAAACATTAAATTAAGAAGTGTGAAATTGTTTAAACTATAAAACATGAAATTGTTAAGCTAGAAAACATTAAACTGTTAATCTAGAAACCATGAAATTATTAAACTAGAAAGCATGAAATTACCTAAGAATTAACTCTTGCAGTTAAACTACAAAATTCAATTGAAGACAATTAACGACTAATGACTAGCTACTAACTAAAAGTACAAACAACTTGTAATAAACAACATGAGTGGGTGCTCCTGAATTTCAAAGTAACAAAATTTTAAGATTATAAACAAAGCTACAATTTGTGGGAACACATGAATCGACATAGAATAACATTCATCTAAATTTAATATATACAAAATGGAGATACCAATATCAACATGAAAAATACTTATCTATTTTATGTGATCCCTCGAGTGGCCAACTCTTGGGTGTTCCTACGATTAATTCAGATCACTCGTACTTTTGCATCTTCAAAGTAAATCCATCCAAGATACTTTTTGCACTCAAAACACTGATTTGGAATAAGACTTGAATATTATTTATTCATATCACAAAAGTGTAACACAAAAGTCATGGTTGAACAATGTTCAAAGCATATCATAACAGCATAATACTATCACATATGCATTGTTTTAGCGGTTACATATATATATTATACAGATAACAAAATCCTAAATTTCAGATGGTGGAAGATCACCATTGAAAAAGTATTTTAATAGAATTTCAACTAACCAACTGACTGATGTCCATAACATAAAACATATTAAAGGCTTAGAAGTAGAGCCGTAAAGTTTTTAAACATAAATTTAACATAAAGCATTGAAGGGAATTGTTCCACTATGCACACCTATATTTTTGGCGCCTAGACTTCTGACACTCTATCTTCAACTGCTTGAAGTCCAATTAAAGTCCACTCCATTCTTCGGTCATGCATAATGTCCTGTATAATGACTTAAAGCTATATCATTACATCAATGTTAGTCAACTAGTTTCAATCGATTTAAGAAATAAATATTTATACATCATTTCATAAAAAGTAGACAATTATTGATCCTAAAAATAAATAACTAACAAGGCTAAAGTGGTTGGTAAGAACAATGAAGGTTTTTTAGCTTATTATAATTATGAGGTTATTTACACCTCATCAATAACTATTCAACAGGTTGTGCTTTTGATTTTTTTTTGTTTGTGGTGCATTGGCAACTCTATTTTGAGATTGATTTATTGAGATTCTTTCATCAGAAGGAATGCCAAAGGAAACCTGCTCATATCAAGGATGTTTTATTGGAAGTAGCCAAAAATGTAATTGGCCCAAATTTGTCTAGGAAAGAGGAGCATAATATATTTGCTCTTTACTTTGGGTTGGCGAATGGAGAAGAGATCTTCCTTGAGTTCACCATTTGAGAAATCCAAGGTATTCTAAACCCAGGTCTTATCACTAGCAGCATGTTCTTGTAGAGCTAATGGGGCTTGAACTGCAAAAGGAAAGCACAAATATGTCAAAATAATATGAATAAACAATGCAAAATATACCCAACATCATCACCCAAAAATTTAAAAAATATTTAAAATACTAAATTTAGATGCAAAAAAATGTGAAAACAATCAATTGCAAGCTAAATAAATGATGTCATTTTTCAAAAAATAATCCTCAAATAAAAATAAATCACAAAATCAATAAACAAGGTTCAAAGCTATTCATACAAATATTATCTACTAACTATCTAATCATCCACATTTAAATACCTACCTATAACGGTTACCAATATAGATTTACCTAAACCTAAATAGCAATGTCCTGAACATATAATGTAATCACCCTACCTTCACTGTTGGAATTACTACTTGGCACAAACCAGAAAAAATACATGAGATATGAGTCAATGTCTATTGAATCATAACCATGGAAAATCATTATATAATTGGATGTACCACATAAATACCATTTGTATAAAAATACATGAGGTCATTTTTCCTGAGCAAGCCCTAATGTTGGAACCAAGATCAAGATATTCAATCGATTTTCTGCCATATTTTGCTTAATGTGTGGCTATAACATATTTCCCTCAACTGCAACAACTACTTCATTTTTAGATTGAGATCAATGCATTTTGAAACCGCGGCAACAAGACTTGGGTTTCAGTGAATCCATTGAACCTACCCAACAAGGTAAGGTAGTTTTTGCATTCAAAAAGCATCTAAAAAAAGTAGTCATGATTACATATTTATTTGTTTGTTTCAATTCTGGCTCCAAAGTATGAACAACCAGGTGTATTTGAATATAATAATTCTACAAAATTTCAAAAGATAAAGAGAGAGAGAGGGTTTTCATATCTGAATTAAAAAGAGAAGAGTTAGCCCTTCTACATATACACACTTAATTAGCACTAATTTGTAAATATATTATTATATGTTCATCTTTCTTTTCTTAAGCCTCTGACTTCATAAACATATTCTTACAAACATTTGTATCCACTATTCCCAACATTACATAGAAAATATTAGATTCCCATCAATAAACATATTTCTAATTTTACAAATGTGGAAAATAAGTCACAATCTTCTTTTAATTTTCTAAAACAAAGAAATATTTAGATTTCAAATTTAGCTTCTTGTCCTCACAAAATTCACTTTCTTTAAAAAAAAAAACCATTCTTTCATATTAAAATGTACAAATGAATATAACTATATTAGGCTTCTCTAGAGTAGATATTTCTAGTCATACTCAAGAACTTAAAATCTTGATTCAAAGAGAACTTGGATAATTTGTTTTATAGTATAAGCAAGTAATCCTAAAAACCCTTCTACTGCAAAGGACCTTAAAAGTCATATCATCTCAAATGATAATTGATAACCAAAAAAAATAAAAATTAACTTACATGTCAAGCAAAACATCCTCATTTTCTTCTCCTATAGTAACCGTAACTTCTTCAAGCTAAATAATGGGTGCAATCTGAGCTCTTGTGTCTTCCTCCTTCTCCTCAACCTCCTTAGACTCTTCATTCGCATTATGGATGGCCTCCTCTCTATCCCCTACAATCTTTAGAAGAACTTCAATGTGTTTCTCTTTATAATATGTATATCCACCTGTAAAACCAAATAGCTACAATGTTGTGAACAAAGACGATGATGGCGGCCACAACAATCGTGAGAAGCAACTGCAAGCTCAACATTGTGTATATTTTTCTTATGAAAGCCCATCACAGTGGGGTTTCGTATACCGGTTGGTCCAGGTAAAGAGTCCTTTTTCCTCCGATTTTGAGATCTCCATGTGCCTGGGTACTATTCATGGCCTCCATTCTTACCGCGTTTAATGGTGGCTACACAAGAGCAACATAATGGAGAGATTATGAAGTTTTTTTTGGAGCTGAGAAACTTTTTGCAGAACATACAACAACTCTCATCTATGTTTTTATCCAAAAATAATATATTATCCTTTCTGGTAATGGTCACAAAATATCAAAAACTTAAGAAACAGTTACGCAAGCAACAGTTTTCGTTACACCCGTGATTTAATCTTATGACAAACTACTCTATTTTCCTTTATTCCTATTTATTATGCACTATTAATGATTTTTTACTATTAATGATTTTTTAAATTAAGGGCGATGATTTCAAGAACTCTCATTGATTTAAAGTGGAGTTTTTATGTACACACCCCATGCATTACACCTGAGCTCCTATTTAATTTTCAACGGTGGGGATTTTCATTTCATCCGAGATTTTCTCCAAAGTTTTTATGTATACGAAAAAATGCCATTGTAGTGGTACACCTCTCAACATATAATTGTATACTATTATTTGATATAATTAAATCTAATATAATAATAATTATACTTAATGTAGTAATATTAAACATTATTGCTAAATATATAATTATAGAATATTCTTAAATATAATATAATAATAGTTATATTAATATAATTTATTAAATATTATTTTTTATTGTAAGTTAATAGCTGGTACATCACCATATATTATTGATCAAAAAATAATACAGTTGGATGTCTTTCGACTAAGTTTAACCTTTGGAATGCAATACTGGCCCAGTATCAAGCAAATTTTTAAAAAGAAATCCTACCAACCTATCTGAATCTACCCTATTTGATAATTAAAAAAAAAAAAAACTTCTACTTTTTTGCTAACCAACTTCATGATTTCCTTGTCTTCCTTCCTTTTGGCTTCCAAGGGCCGTGCAGAGCAGTGAAGATGGGGCTTGAATCCTCTCGTCCTAAACCCTGAGCCATTTCTTCCTTGTGCATCTGTTTTGCATGGGCGATGTGAGACTTAATTGGGCATTTGAGTTTGCATCTCCTATGTGCTGAGTCGTTTGCAATCTCCTTCATGTCCTGTCCATCATCTTTTATCCAGTCTTCTCCTGAATTTGGTAGTACTGGGGTCATCATAGTGTTGCTATCCTCCTCGTTGTTGTCCACTTCGAAACCCTCTTGAGCCATGTAGTTGCCCAATTCCTCCTTTGTCATAGGTGGAAGGAGGCTCGCTGCGTGGAGGAGGAAGTTAATGTTTTTGTCGATGTCCCCGCACTGCTCCTCTAATTCCTCTGGATCTACTATTGATAGGATCATAAATTTGGGAACTGGCCTCCCTCCTCATCTCTTGAGCAGGTAGTAGTGTTGCGGCATAGGAATTTTCCCAAACTCATCAATATTGTCCAATACTGCATCAATTTCCCCCAAGTACATATGTTTGAACAACCGCTGACAGAGGTTCTTTATCCTTGGCTTTGTCATACCCCTATAGAGTGCGAGGGCTAAGAACATCTCAGGGATGTTAGTATGTTCTGGTGCTTATGGTATGACCAAATGAACTCTCAACCCAACACCTCCCGAACTGCATGAGTGACCAACTTGTCCTTCACCGAGAGGAGTCCGCACAACCTAGCGTCTATTACTTCTCCCTGAAATGACACCATGGTTGTAGTTGTCTCTAGACACATAGTTGTATCCATCTTCTATCTTTTCCACCTACACTTCACCAAATGGTTCTCTGTTAGTCTTCTAGCTGTGACTTTTTTCTGACGCTACCCATTCTTATAGCCAATTGTTTCCTTTTCTGATCTGACTTAATTGTGTTGTCCTTTCACACAAGTGACTCCTTAATACCAATCCAACATTCTCGAGGTCGCTAGCCTAAAGCGACTTCAATTTGCCTTGAGATGATTAGCTAAATCTTGAAAAGATGGTTACCTGCCAAATGTGACACTACTCAAGTTTTAAGGCGTACCTAGCTTACTAATTGTAGGTTTCGGTGTGTACGTGGGGCTAGCTAATTCTTCCACCTCCTAGCTTTTACACCGCCACTTTTTATGCCTTCATATTGATGTGACCCTTCACTCGGCCTCGACTTAGTTGTCTCTGCCCAAGCTGTACTCAGCCTTCGTCACCACACCTTTTTCCAAACTGTCTGCCATAATATTTCCTTCACGGTACACGTGGTTGACTTGGAATTCCTCAAATGATGAGACAAGGGTCCAAATTGGTCTCAACCAGCATTGCAATAGCCAGTTCGGGGTGAAGTTTCTTGTGATGGCATTCACTATGATTAATGAGTCCCCTTCTAGGTGCAATTTCGTTGCCCCGATGTGCTTCCCCAATTCCAATCCGCTTAGGACCGCCCTAATTTTTGCCATGTTATTTGTTGCATGTCTAATGCTTTTTGCCTTTTGAGCAAGCTCCCTTCCTTCGGAGTCTCTTGCCACACACCCTATGCTAGTTGCTCCAGGATTCCCAATAGAGGCACCATCAAAGTTTACCTTAATCCATCCAGGTAGTGGTTTCTACCATACCGTTCTTCGTCTGATTTTGACCTTTTGAGTCACATCCAACGCACCTACAATGGGGGGAATGTATAATCCATCAAATTTATTAGTAAGTTCGATATCTCTATTCGAGAACACATTTTTTGGAAAGGTTGTCTTTTTGCTGCATTGTTTACCAATTCCACCACCGCCTTAACCAAACGTCCTACTAACTTTTCTCTACCCATTGATTGCTCTTGGAAGATACGCCTATTCCTTTCCTTCTAGATTTCCTAGCATACTGTGGATGGTACTATCTGCCATATGCTACTGAAGAATCCATTGTGAAGCTTCTTTGGCCATGTGGAGAGCCATTCCCATAGGTTTGATGATAATGGGGTCGGGTAATTTAGAAGTCTGAGTATGAATTTCCAACAGTACTCGGCGTAGGGACATGTGAGCAAAATATGTGACACTGTTTTCGCCTGATGTTTGCACATTATACATCTACTAGGACCCCTGAACCCTAGCTTTATTAGCCTATCCTGTGTTAATATCTTTCCTTGGGTGGCTAGCCATGTGAAAACCTCGGCTTTCGGTAGGACATTTTTCCCCCATAGGAGTGTATTTGGCCAGATTTTTCCTTCCTCCCTCCTTTCCTTGAGCTTATATCCAATCTTAACCTTATACTCTCCATTTGTTGAGGCATTCTATCTCAAAACATCTTCCCCTTCACCAATGGGAAAGTTCTTGGCCTTCAAGATCATCTTCAGGGCCTTATTTTGCGCTTCAGGGGCATTAAGTGCATCTAAATTTTTCCATCTCCACCACTGAACTCTATTATTCCACATATTGTCTCCATAGTCACTTACCTTCGGACCCCAGACTCTGGTTGCTTGTTCCTTGATTGCTGCCAGGCCCAACATATTACTTAGCTTAGAGTTTTTATCCCATGAATCTTCCCAGAACACTGCATTTATACCATTGTGGACTTCCCATGTGACATACTTACAAATAATATCCCTACATTGACAAATGAAGTTCCAGATTGCCGAGCCTCTTGGTGGATTGAGTACCCTGACTATACTCACTGGATCACGTAAGTCGAGGTATTTCTTCCTCAAGATTCTTACCCATTTTTATTGCTGGTGTACATTTTCCATACTAGTTTAGCACCCATAGCCTGATTCATTTCCTTCAGCTATCTGATTCCTGCCCCACCCAAGGCCCGAGGTTTGCATATCCTGTCCCATGCCAACAAGGGAATTCTGTTTGAATCTTTCGGTCCATTCCAAAAGAATTTCCTCATTATTTGATTGAGTTGATCCATGATGCCCTCAAGAATTTTTAAACATGAAATTGAGTATACGAGGATAGCTGCCATAATAGTTTTCACCAAGAGTAGCCTGCCTGCAAAAGTTAACCATTAACCTTTACATAATTCCATCTTCTTTTTGTAGTTCCCTACTAGTCTATCCCAAAGGGTGATAAGATTGGCCCTAGCGAATAGGGTCATCCCTAGGAATCTCCCGGGGAGGCAGGCTGGTCTTATACCCAGTATCCTTGCAAGGTCTCGTTGAAGGCTAGGCTGGATATTGAGGAAGAGGACTTCCAATTTTCTCCAATTGATGGCCTGGCCATAATTCCTACTGTAATTATTCAAAACCTCCTTGATCTTTCTTGCTTCCACTCTTGAGGCTAAGTCGAAAAGGATGGTATCATCCACAAATTGTTGATGGGTACTTGATCCTACCCCTAGGGCTGCCTCAATTCCCTTCCATGATCCCTCCCTCCTACATTGTCTAATTTTCCTGCTTAGGGCTTCTGCCATTATGATAAAGAGAAATGGGGATAATGGATCCCCTTGCCTTAGCCCCCAAGGGGAGTCTATGAAGCCTTGGGCTACTCCATTTATTAAAATTGAGAATCTTGGAGCAATTATGCAACTTTTAATCCATTCCACTAGCTTTCTGTCAAATCCAAAACCAATTAACACATCTAGCAAAAATTGTTTGTCCACCCGATCGTAAGCCTTTAGGATGTCTAATTTGAGGATCATACTTCACAATTTTAACTTTCTTGCCAAGTGAATTGTCTTGTGTGCCACTATTATGCCTTCAACAATTGACCTGCCTAGAATAAATCCACTTTGCTCTTCTGAAATGATTTTTTCAATTACCAACTTGAGCCTATTGGCGATAACCTTGGTTATTATATTGTAGATTGTATTACAAAGGGAGATTGGCCTGAAATCCCCATGCAATTTGCATCTTTCTTTTTAGGAATGAGTGCAACGAAGGTTGATTGATTGCCCCTAGCATTTTAGTTTTTCTCCTTGATTCTTCAACTGCTTTGACTAGGTCTTCCTTAATTATTTCCCAATATGCATGATAAAAGGAGGTCAGGAAACCATCCAGTCCTGGGGACTTATCTGCTCCAAGTTGGAATGTTTCTTTCTTGACTTCTTATGTACTAATGGGTTTAGTGAGTTATCCATTCTCTGCCTCTATGATCGTAATTGGAATTCCATTGATGAACTCTTCATTGGGTCTTTCATCCACTTGGAATTCTTTCTTAAACAAGGACTCAAAGTACTTGACGGCCTCCTGATTGATTTCCTACATAGTTCTGGCGAGAGACCCATCTTCTCTGGCCAGTTTTGTAATCCTGCTCGAATTTCTTTTGACCATGGTCGAATTGTGAAAGAAATTAGTATTTCTATCACCTTCTTGGAGCCACAGTTCCTTGGATTTCTGCTTCCAGTAGCATTCCATTCTTGCTAGGGTTTTGGATTGGGCGCTTAACAATTCCTTTTCCTTAAGATATTCTTCCTGCCCCATATTGTTCTTGATTATTTTCGCATTTAAGGTTTTGAGTTCACTCTCTATCTTGTCACTTTCTTCGAAAATGTTTTTGAAGTCTTCCTTATTCACACTCACAGTTTAGCTTTGGTATGGGAAAGTTTCTTCTGGAAGGAGAAAAGGTGTGAGTGATTACCAATCTAGATTTCTTTCCACCAAACCGAGATCTGTTCTAATAGATTTGGGTCCCTCATCCACATCTTTTCAAATCTAAAGGGCGAACCTCCCTTGAAAATACCTGGTTGAATTTCAAGTTGAATCGGAAAGTGATCCGAACCGCTCCAGGGAAAAATAGAGGCTTCCATCAAGTTCGCCCCCTGGTTCCATTCCCCTACCACTAGGAATCTGTCCAATTTTTTTGCTATTCCAGTGTGCCCCATTCTTCTATTTGTCCAGGTGTATATTCCATTTTTCGTAGGTATCTCCCTTAGCATATTCTTATCTACGAAGTCTTGGAAGTCCATTTGAGATCTTATTAGGCTTCGCATTCCACCCTACTTCTTCGAATTGTTCACAGTGGCAATGAAATCTCCACCAATTATGATTTTTTCATCTTTTAGCTGTCCCAGGGAGGTTGAGATTGTTGCCCACAGATGCCTTTTGTCCATTGAGGCTATAAGGCCATATACATTGATTAGCTTAAATTCTACTTTACCCAGGTAAATCCTTACTGAGACTGACAACCAATTCTGATTCTCTTTCGTGAGATTACAACACACTGAGGTTGGGTTCCACACTAACCCCAATCCCCCAGAAGCCCCTATTGACTCTTTAAAAATCCCTTCCCACCCTTTCCAACACTTCAAATGCCTTTCCTGCTCCTCCTTACTCCACTTTGTCTCCTAGATTAGTAGAATATCTGGCTTACTGCTTTGACGCCTAAAGTGGCACCACTTGCTAGGAGCGTTCAAGCCCCTAGCATTCCAACTTATGATTTTCATGGTTCCTTGGGAAGGGGAAGTCCCTTCCCGTTTGGCCTAATTTTGTTTGGCCTTTAGCTGAACTTGCCATTTTTAGTTTTTCTTTGTTGGGTCTGCGTCCTCTTTGATTGGCAAACTTGATCCTTGGTGTTTTCCTTGCCGAGGGGATTTGTTCAATTCCTCTCTCAGCCATTATGCCTTCTTGATACTCCTCAAAGCTTTCATCACAGTCCAACTTTGATTCCATACTATCCTAATCCTGACCCTCCTCCAACCCTTCTTCTAGATCCTTAAAGTTGGTGAGTGCCTTCATTGATGATGCCTCTAGGGTTTATAGCTTTTGATTAGTCTCGCTCCTTTCCATTATTTCCACCAGTTGATTCTCCATCATAATGTCTGTGAGATGGGGAAAACCTTCTTCGAACTGAGGATCTATTCCTGAGAAGATTGGTTGTTCATATTGAGTTGGCCAGTAAGTTATTTGATTCTCCCCTTCCTGTGATTTCGATGAGTTTCTTCCCCCCAACTCAACCTCCTCATTTCCTAATTTTGGACATTTTATTGACTCTATCAGTTCCTTTTCCCCAAACTCGATTGATGACCTCATCTCCAATATGAATTCCTTCTCCTTCTCAGGTTCCTGTTTGTCTGCGGTGGTATTGCTAGCCTCCCCCTTTTCTTTGCACTTCTTCTTATCGTGCTCCAATGATTTACATTTAGGATAGATTTGTAGGATGTCTTCCCTACTCACTTCTTGTCGCCAAGAGCTCACTTCAGAGATGAGGTCTACCACCTTTGGCAATTCTATACCCTGAGCTTTTGATACACAAATTCGAAAGTAGGATCCTTTTTCCACATCCTCCTAGATGTTATCTACACTTTGTAGTTTGCCTATCTGCCTACCTATCTCCTTTAGGGTTTCTTCCTTCTAGTACTCTGAGGGTAAATTGTATAGCCTCATCCACACCGCACTTTCCTCAGTCCATGTTTTAATTGGATTGAAATTCGACTGCCATTCTATGGGATGCAATTGGGCACCATCCAGAAAATAAGGCCTTATTTCTAAGGCCTTATTCCTCCTCTTTTGGTTCGAGAATTTAATCAGGAATTAATTATTTTCCAAGGCTTTCACTGCTAAAACCTCACCCTAGGTTCTCTTACACCATTCTTTTAGAATTCTTCGATTTTTGTGGCCTTCTCCCCCCCATTGGACAAAAATTCCAATATTTTGCAGTGATTCACAAATACTCTTGAAAGTTTCATTATTAACACATAGATAAGGTATAGGAGTTGATGTGGACTTACCCTCATTCGCTTCATCCTGGTTTGTTGAACCAGTGTCCATGTCTGACTTGGTTATTGGAGCCTTTTTGTGATCCTTTTGGTGCCAATTTTTGGTCAAGTCTATTTCCGCTCTTGACTTTTCTCCGAACCACCTGTTCGATCTTTTGAAGTTTCACTTGCCACCTTTGTTGAAACCTTGATTTCCTCCCCATCTTCCATTCGCCTTGACAAAGTGGTTAGGTCTCATCCATGGAGGCCCTTGTCCCTGCCCAACCTGATTTTTCCTTCACTTTTGTTCGACTTCCGGTTGGTACTGAGGTTGATAGTTAGGGTGGCACTTATCCACCCAACTACCGTTCTCCATCACCCATTGGGGCCTATGCATTTATGATCCTGGGGTCCATTCTGATTTTCCATACACCGTCCAACCCTTGTTGATTCTCTCCCTGAATTCTTTGAAGGGGACCATTCGCTCCAACTCCTTGCTCCATTTTTCCTTACTTCTTGTCTCCTCTTCTGGTGCCACTTTCCGATGCTGGCCGCTGCCCACCTCTAGCGTATCATGTCTCTGCTTCTTGCCTTGCCACAACTTTTGGCCTTCATGATTCTGCTCATCGCCCTTCTCCGCTTCACAATCTTCGATCTGCGCCACTTCACTGATTTTCACCATAATTTATTAAATATTGTTATTGTTTTAATATGATTATAATATTATATTAATATAATTATGCTTCATATATATTTATTATTATATAAAATAATGTCAAAAATAAAATAAACCATGCCTTTTATTTTAAGTTTATGCTGATTAAAATAATTCTATAAATACCACTCAACTTATTTATATAGATTAATTTAACTTAAAATACTTAATCATATAATTTTCCAAAAATCAAATTAATGAACTGACCACCTCATTTACAAAACCTTAAAACAAATAATAACATTATAAACAAATTTTCCCTTTTATCATAAAACCTGTCACTCCATATTATATAAATCATGGGACCGCAATTGAATTCTCATGCTCATACTGGCGGGAGTTCAGTCCAGTAGCCAAAAACCCATTCAACTAATCGCAGAGGTGGGGAGAGGTTGTTTAGAACAAAACACGAATACAAGATAAAACAGTTCAGCAAGTTGTAGTTATGGCTTATTTTTGACCCGTGCAGAAGGCAGCATATGTAAACAATTTTGAAAATATCGCCCATTCCGAAGCAAATCTCTCCACAAACGCGTTTGTTGTGGAAGCATCTGGCTCGTAAGCTCTGCAGGTGATCTGGTTCTTCAATATATTGTTCTATTTCAACAAGCTTGAAAAAAAACAAGCTAGGGTATGGAGGTGCCTATAGCTGGGAGCGACGCGGTACAGTGGATTGAAGTGAATGTTCCGAGAACTGCGCCTGCTCAACATATCACGTGCGCTTCTCCACCGCGCGATGCAGCTGGGTGTTTTGCCATTGCCTCCCCTTCCGATTACGTTATCTGGTGAGTTCCCTGCATTTCACGGAAATCTTTTTTATCGCTTCATTATCTTAACTATAGCCGGTAATTTCAGCATTAAATGTGATCGACCTTTAGCTACACAACTCATCGGCAGACATTAACCTTTATGCTATGGAAATTAAAAAAAGGAACCTTTCCAGTGAAACATTGCTTATTGAGCTGCTGCAATTACTTTCTGCTGACGCGAAAGCTGGAAACTGCGCAATAACTCTAAGCCCTAGGCCTTAGAAACATAGTGGTAAGCTCAAATGCAACAAGGAATCTGACGAGTGTACAGTTCCTCCCAGCTATCCACGCTTTTGACATTATCGTGCAACCTATCCTAGCCCACTCCTTGTGATGATCCGCAAGAACACTACTCAAATTGTCAATTGCATTTGTCAACATGCTCATCCTCAAGGTCTCATATGAGGGGGCTTCGAACTCGGGATCTACAATTGCAATTGCATCCACCATGGACTACTAGTATGGAGACCTTGCAATATGGAGCAACATGCTAGATTGGTACCAAAAATTAGAGGTGACCTTTTTGGTCTGCTCATGCATTGTCTTCTTCCAGCCCATACTCCTGAAGTTGGTGTGCTCTAGGTGTAGTATGTGATGCAAAGGAGGTGTTAATGTTTCCCCCACTTGTGCAATATCTTTGTGATCCAGAAGAAGGCATAGAAATTTGCTGTTTTGTTGAAGGCTTTTCTAATCATGCAACCTCATCCAAGTGATCGATTCTAGCCTCAGGAGAAGTTGATCTAACTTGTGTGCCCATCCTTGCCCTTTTTGCCTTAATTTTTGAATGGAATTCCATTGCCTACTTTGCCTGATAGGTGACATATGGAGGATATTTAAGGCAACCTTCACACCATGGCTTGACTGCTGTGTTAAATGCCATTTGAAATGAGAAATCCCTCCATTATACACTTTGTTGCAAAAATTTCACTTCACTTTATTTGTACCCTCATTCGACATGGAATATGCCCATGCAAAATCTTTCTCTCATGGCATGGTGGCCAAATTTGAAAAAACTTACATTTAGCCTTTTAAATGTTTTAAAAAAGTTCAAGCATTTTGTCATAAACATTTTTATGTTTTATAAAATAACATTTTAATTGATATAATTTAGATTTAGTTTATATTAAAATTTAAAATAAATATATTGTTTAATAGATTTTTAAACTTATTTTTATGTTTAACTATAAAATTACAAATAAAAAGGTTTAAAAATAAAAATAAAAATGATATATTAATATTACAATATAAAAAATCTTTATATAACCTAAACAATAAAACAAAGTCATATAACTTAAATAAACAATTAAAAAATCTTTTTTTTTGATCGATTCAAAAGCAGCTAAGGGGCTGCACCCATGTATTAATTTGTCAAATATTAACAGTACATTCGAATGCAGGGTATCATTAGTCTGTTGCATGTTTAAATATCTAGAATGATCTATGTTAATTGACTAACTTAAATCATATCAATCCCAATCGCTTTGCCTTTGGCGTATCACTCACTGGATTTAATGACTAAAGTCGTGAAAACTTGTGTATTGAAGATTGTTTCCTTAAATTAAAATTGTACCTACACCTTATTTTAAATATTATCTTCATAAAAATTTGATAAACAAAACGTATTATATGCATAGACATAAAATTATATTTTTCTATTGGCCTAACTCTTGCACCCTTATCCGGTGCAAGTGCTAGTACAATATAAAAAATCTTTATATAACCTAAACAATAAAACAAAGTTATATAACTTAAATAAACAATTAAAAAATCTTTTTTTTTTTGATTGATTCAAAAGCAGCTAAGGGGCTGCACCCACGTATTAATTTGTCAAATATTAACAGTACATTCGAATGCAGGGGATCATTAACGGATCACTCTAGAGCCAAAACCACCAAAAACATCAAACTGTTTAGACCCCCCAAACAAAAACCAGGCACCCAATTTCAAAATGGTGCCCCCTATCAAACCCAACAACCCATTACAATTTGTTTAGATCCATACATCATACCATCCGATCCAACAACAGTAGCATGGTTGTAAAAATTGTGGACTTCGAACTTCCACACCAAAACCCCAGCCCGACATGACACATAGAGAATAAAACCCCAACCCATCCCTCAACATCAAAGAAGCCTCAACCACATTACCTTAGATGGTTGCAAATTCTAGGTTTACCCTTGTTGGTTGTGCACGACTAGCCCGCCGTATCGTTTGTCTCCCTAGCGTCCAAAACTGAGGCCAAAAACATCACAGCAATGTCCGTGTTCACCTTGTGTTGGTGAAATGAACAGAGGAACTCCCAATCGAGCACCATCTTCAACGTGTGTATGATCAACCCATGCCTCGATTTGAAGACATTACCCAGTTGTTTCTCTGTTACTTCTCCCATGAATGTCAACTGGCTCCTCGAGCTCTCCAATCTAATTGGGGTGTCCATTGCATACAACCTAGACTCACCACACCAATTCTGTAAAATTATCTGTGTCAATTAACCCGACCAACATCAAGTTGTATGGACGCTCGCCAACCTCCAATTTGACAACTCATTATTACACTGTACCGGTGATCATATCAACGTCACCTCCATACTACGAATCCACACTTCACCGTCGTCGAGTTTGGAAATGGTGCAAGCCATTTAATCCGGCCTCGCCATTGAGGCCTTTTTTGCCAAATCATTTGCCACCTTGTTGCCTTCTCGGTAGATGTGAGTCACCTTGAAGGCCTCCAATTCATCGAGTAATTGGTTAGTGGGGTAAAGCCAACGCCTTAACTTCCAATTGGGTGTCCACCTCGCCTCGATGGTGTTAATTGTTAATAGAGAATCCCCCTCAAAATGAATCTTGCATAACTTTTTCTGTTTGGCGCATTGGAGCCCAATCAGGGTGGCCCAAAATTCCACCTCATTGTTTGTACCAATCCCCAAATAAATAGATTTCTTAGTTATTATCTTCCCTTTATGGTCTTTGAGCACACAACCAGCCCCGCTCTCACCAGGATTTCCCTTTGTGGCGCCATCAAAATTGACCTTCACCCAGCCCACCTTCGGAGCCAACCATCGAACGCCATCCCTCAAGGCCCCTGCGAGACAAGCCCTCGAAACCCCATTAATGGGGGGAAATCAATTAAAGAATCTTAAGAACAAAATATGAAAGTTTAAAATTAGAATAAAATTTAAAAACCAAAACAAACAAATGTAATTCTTACTCACCTGTATAGTCTAATATATACAAATTTAACATTTTTTAAAAATTTCATTAAAACAATTCTATTTATTTGGAGTAAGCAAATCATGATTTTGGATGCTTGGTGCAAACATAAAAAATTGAAACCATTGGAAATTGTAAACAGCTGTTGATGAAACCCTAAATAGGAATATGCAGAGTTCGACCAATTTGCAATTGAAAATATGAATGAAATCACATGTATTTGTCGTTCTATTTAATGAAAAACAGAATGCTGTGAAAAAATAGAAAAGTATTGGTTGAAATTTCAGGAAAATGGCATCGAAAAAGGAAATATCTTGGTTGCTGGTTTTTTGCCTTGAGATCATGTGATTTTCAACAAAAAGTTAGGTAAAAGGGTGATGAGAGACCCAAGATTTTGTGATATATCACAAAATTTTCCTACAATCTACTTCAATGAGCATAGGAGATCCAAGCAATTAAGGTGATATGAATAGGTGGGGGGTTCCTTGGGAGGAGGGCATGCTAGAAGATCTTAGGGGAATGATGGAGGGCAACAAGCAGCTTGTTATGCTTCAACATGAGAAATTCATGTTTCTTACGCCAAAGAAGATTGCAATAGTCTCCATGGGTAGTAGGAATGGAGAGAGGGTCATGGACAAGAATAAAGTGAAGTTTATGATGTATGGATTCACACTCATTGTCAAATCTCCAACCGGCGATTCATAGGGCAGAAAGCATGAAGGTGGGGTGGACCAGATTGATGAATTGTGTGGGGAAAAGTATTGAGGGCAGCCTCATAAAGAGCATCAAATTGGAACCCATGCAAGGCAACAACAATAGAGGGTTGAACGTAGTAGAAGCTTGGAAATTTAGGAAGCATAATCGAGGGAGTAATTGCCATCAAAATGGATCATGTTATTTTGAGGGGGGAATATGGAGGGTAGGAGGAGTGTGGAGGGTGAAAGTCAAAATGGCATGGTTAACTAGGGGGTAGAAGTGAGACATTTAGGTCTTGAATATGAGAGAGAGAAGATATTCTTTTGAGAACATAATCAATGCTAGCACCATTGCCATGAGGGAAACACATAAATCTATGAAAACCAGGAGAGCCCATTAAGAATGTGGAGAGAAGGTGACTGCCATAAGCAGTGACAAGACTCTTCTCGTCAGCTGAAGGCCTTGATAAGCCAAACTCATCCGCAGCTAACTCCTAAAGACAAATCTCATCACTGGCAAAATCATTAATGGGGATTTTGAGGGTCCGGGTGTGAGCATTCAAGTCTTGAGAAGGATAACATCACTCAAGCAAGAGTAATGGGAAATCTTTGGATAGAGAAAAGGTAAGGATTTTCCTCTATATGAACAACATAGGCATAAGAGGCAGGCAGGAAATAGAATGCAGCAGTGCAAACATCCTGAAGTGAGGGCAGGGTCCTTTGACCTTGGAACCACATATATCTGGAATGTAAATTAGAGGCTAAACACAAAACCCTAGATCAGAAGTTGTTGCGAAAGAGATGAACCACCTTACCTGAACCGTGCACATCTCCTAATCTATAAGTCTCACATTGGAAGGTAGAGGCGCAAACATAACTTGTAACTGTAGGGAGAGCCCTGAGCTCATAGGTTTCAATAAGAAGGATAATATCCCAAGAAGCAATAGCATCTTGAAAGGTACTTGGAGAAGACCATACAAAATCATTACAATTCCAATAGGCAATGGGGATGTTATTTCCATCAACTGAGACTCAAGAACGTAGTCATGTAAACAACCCAAATCGTGATCATCTTTGAGTTGGGGAATCACAATTGATAGCATTGCAGTAACTAATAAACCCACTTTGCTTTTTTGGCAGCAACGACCAAAGCATGAGCCTTTTGAAGCTCTTCCACCTGAAGTCATGCAAGATCAACATGCTGAAATTTTTTCAGACAGAGAAAAGCTGTTTTTAGCTCTAATTGCTCATAAATGCTCTTCACTTGATTGGAACTGATCACTAGGGTGTGAGTCAACCAAGCTCTGTCTAGGGAGATGTCGTTCAGACCAAGAGAACCCTGAAGGAAGCTGTGACATGCCTGAAGGGGCTCAACTGGATTAGGAAGCCCAGGAACCCGGAGATTAAGTGCTTTGGCAAGTCAAGCCTTTTCCTTGTCAAATTTGGCCTGAACAACCATTGCAATAACAGGAGGGGGTTTCTTACCATCTTTAACCACTTAAACCCATGGGTTTATTCATCCACTGTTTTCTGATGGACTCTTGATGTGCTGTTGTTTCTTCCCGAAGATGCTCATACTTTAGGAACAACTCAGATCAATTTTCAATCAAGGAAATAGTCTCTTGGCATTGCTGAAGTTGTGGATTGATGGTATAAGAGGTGTGAGATTTCTCAAGCACAGAGATGTATGCCTGTGAATCTTTAATGGCAGTCCTTTGTAGTTGTTGTTGGAGATTTGAAATCAGTTTCCTAAATTCAGAACCTCATTCCTAAATATCAGAAATTAGTGAAGTAAATGAATGCAAGTAAGCTGTGTTGCGAATGCGACAGGTGTTCTAGACTTTTAGTTAACTTTCTTTACCGTAGAATGTTGCCTGCAATGTGAAAGGACAATTGAAGTTATGTGACTGTAACTGGTGCCAATGCAAGGATGTTGAACAGAGAGTCACTGGAAACAAGTTGGATTCTAATAGGATTAGTAAGTCTCAGTCCTTTTGAATATGGATATAAATGGACATGACTTTTACTTGGGAACAATCTGCAAACTAAAGGGCAAGACCTTACTCTGCACCCCTTAAAAACTTTTGCAACTAGTTGACTCTAAAAATAAAATTCAGGTTTTAAACTGATCTTGATATTTCATAATTAATTTTGATGTCAATTCCTTAATTAGTGTGAAGCTTTGCAGTGCTTAGAGTTTTCAATCTGCTCATTTTGCTGAAAAGTCAAGTCAAATTGTTGGGTGCTTTGCCATTTTGAAGAGTATTGTAATCACCAGGAACACTAAGGTCTGGTATCTAAGGCAAGCTTTGTGTCATAGAATTTACTTGCTGTGATTGAAGAAGCATTGAAATTTAAGAAAGAAGTTATGTTGTTATAGGAAGAGACAATGAAGATGTTGGCTATATATTCCTGTATACAAGAGTAGTAATCACACTTATGGATTCCACATGTATCTATGGCATCAATGCTGATGAGAGAATTATTGATGACAATATGTCAAAGTATGTCAAAGTATTCCTTGACATTGGTGCTGTCAAATAATTCCAGAATAGGGCTCTTTGTTAATTAGTTGTTACAGCTGACTGTTTAACACTTATTGTCAGCATAAAGGAAGTTAATTAAGTAGGCTTGTTTTTTGAGAAACCTTTTAGTGAAAATTTAAAGACAGCATATTCAGTTTTCAAACTTTTTTTAAAACTCATTGGGCACTAAAAGTTCTACAGATTCTGTGCTTTTGGCTGTGTAATTGAATTTTAGGCTTTTAATATTTAGCTGTATTCTTATTGTCTTGGGCTTCTTTTCCAAACCAGGCGTGTGCACAAAGATTTGCCCAATGTGTTGGAGTTAATGGAATGGTCTTTTCGGCGGGAACCTCCAAGATATGGCTTGCACATTACTTTCCAGGATTCACTTTTCCCATTTGTATCTATCTTCAAGCATCAGGTAGTTTACAAAGTTTAGACATGCCAATAAATTTAATCTTCTTTGTGAGCATATATGACAACTGTACTGAGAATTGTTTATAGTGTTGATTTGATGGTTCAGGAGGATCTTTTGTTTTGAAAAAACAAATGCTTTGCCCTGTTTGAATTTTCTAAGGAGGATTTTTGCAGGCGATTTCAAAATTTAGGCATATATTTACATCTTTTCTGGTCATTTTTCTTTTTCTTGCTTTATCATATTTGTCCTGTTTATTTGGTTGCATTTATTCAACAGTTTTGTTTATATGATGCAGATGAATAACACTGCTGGAAATTTATTACTTTATGCCATAACGACTTCGGGATTTGCATATCTGATCAAATTAAAGTCTTTAGCTGCTTATCGCTCTGGAGAAATTTTACATAACAATGAGCTGATACAGCTTGATTTATCCGAGAATCTTGTCTGCTTAGATAAAATAACAGCAGTAACAGTAGCTGCTGGCATATTGTGCGTAGGAGGCCAAAATGGGTCTATTTTGTGTTATCAACTTGGTCAACTTGATCAGAGTGCTCACGGTATTGTACAGTATGAAAATTTCAATTTATTGCACGAGCTTTTGTCTTGCCTATATGTCAATTTAATAACTTATTCTTTTTCCATAATGTATCTTACTGTCTTGCTCATATGCCAATTTAATAACTTATTCTTTTTCCATCATGTATCTTACAACTGTGAACAATATTTAGAGATTTTGGATCCTGACAGACATGCCATTTACATTAATTTATTAATTTGCACTCTGTGTTATTGGGTTTGTTGAGAACCCAGCCTGTGCTGGGATTGGTTCGAACTTGGTACAGATGGATTGATTTAGTGTAAAGCTATATAATAGCCGCGGAGTGAAATTTAACCTTGAAGCTTTGTTTTGGTGCTTTGATGGGTTGATCTAACATTTCTTTGAGCCACTTTAATTAGCTTGTGATTTAAGCTTTCCAATGCATCTCTAAACCTTAAAGTTTGAGCTGTGTGATAGAAGTTATGATCTTGACAAGTGGGATGACTAAAAATAAATGACTAACAACTATATTCAATATACATTGCCTTTTTCTTTGGTGTCTGCTTCTTTGGTAAAACATCTTTTCTTTTGTTGCTTGCCTAAAGGCTTTTGGCTTGAATTTCTCTTTAATCTCCTTTGCATAA
The DNA here is from genome assembly GCA_007115665.2 of Sequoiadendron giganteum. Taxonomy (NCBI): domain Eukaryota; kingdom Viridiplantae; phylum Streptophyta; class Pinopsida; order Cupressales; family Cupressaceae; genus Sequoiadendron; species Sequoiadendron giganteum. The sequence goes on from CM021100.1 coordinate 18,035,713, forward strand.
TGGTGAGCACTTTTGAAGCTTTCAATAGTCATAAACCCTATCTCCATTTGAATGTAACGGTGAAGGCTGTTTTAGTACTTGGAGACTCAATGCTTCTCAAAGTCCTTGATAGCAAGTCTTGTAGCAACACATGAAAGGTGCTAGTGTAGTTCTACCAATGAAAACTTTTGTTGTAGTGCATTGAATGCTCTTTTCCTCATAGGTGTTTTCTGGAAAAGTATCTTCTTTGATGACCTCCATGAATTCTCCACAAGTGGGATTTATGTTGTTATCATAGAGTTTGATCTCTTTTGCTTTTTCTTGGCCAACAAGCTAGCTTCTCACCATTGTTGCACATGTGGCTTGGCTTTTAGAAGGGTGAATATGATCTTAATTAGAAACTGAGAAATTGCTCACAAAAAAGTACTTTTAAAATTCAGAAATTGAAATATGAATTGCATTTTCATTAATTTTTCTTTCAAATGTAGGAATATCAAAATTTACTTTTAACTTTGAAGGGAGTTGTACAGCAAAATGGTCTTTCTATTGTGACCTTTGATATACTTGGCTTATTTTAAGAAATTTGCTCAAATTGGCTCATCATCTTTGCTCTTTGTTTTGCTAGGGTTGCTTCTATCAACACCTTGAAGGGATATGAAAAATTAGTTTTTCATTCTTTGGTACTCATTGTGATTGCTTTTGTCTATTAGGAATGTATCAAATGGTTCTATCATCTTAAACCTGAGTTTTTGATATTCTGACCACATTGAATGGTATATTTAGGAATTGAAAGAGACATTATTAACCTTCTTCTAAATGTAGTTGGTAATTTAGGGATAATACGCTAGGTATGGAAAATAATATATTATTAAAAAAAATAATAATACCAAACTCAACAAAACTGACAATAAATAAATTTGTTGAACAAAATTGAATTTTACCTATGTTCCAGAATATTTCTGAGATGGGGATGGGAGTGTGTGAGGTTATTTTTAGTTTAGCTATACATGACATCTAGATTCAAGTTTGGACAGTCATATAATGCATCAAGTTCAAATTTTATGTGGAAAGTCAAATTTTTAGTTTAGCTATACATGACATCGAGATTCAAGTTTAGACGGTCATATAATGCATCACATTCAAGATCCATTGTTCAATCTTCGTTGATTCACGTATAGCAGCATGTTCAAACTATGACAAAAGGCCCCAAGGTTACAAAGTGACAAAATGCCCAACAATAGGCATAGCAATATGTTTATAGATATTAATACAATTGTTAATAAATAGGCCTGCAACTATTCGTCTTTTGGGCTATCGATATCAAAATTGGTCTTTGACTTGAGTCACTCTCTATATCAAATTGTGGTTAATCCAATGAAATGCCAACCAATCTTTGTTGTACCTCTGCATCAATTTGTTTAGCATCTTTAGGATCAATAGCCCAATGTGCAGGTGGAGTTTGTCGATCCTAAAGATCGAAGGCACTATGGACTGCAACTAACTTCTCTGTTCATCTAGACGTAAGCCTATTCTTCTTGATTGAGTGGATGAATTTGTAGGTCGACCAATTCCTCTTTGCAATAGAAAAATTAGTTACATGTGAGAGTATGTGAGTGGCAAGATACCTCTGCTTTATCATATCCTTTCCATGTCATGTGCACACTCAATGATGACAATGGCTGACAATGGTTGACAATGACTTCTCTTTCATTTTTCTTCATAACTACAAAAGAAAAATGCAAAATAGCAAATTGATTGTGGTAATTATGAGTTGCAGTGGGTTAGGTATGGGGATGGTTTAGGTTTTCATAAGGTGTGGGAGGGCTTGTGGTCCCCCAACACTCTTTTTTCCCAATCCTTAATGAAAATGTCAACGTTTTTCATAAATACAAAATGGGGGGTATTTGGATCTTCTTAGTCATCTTTGGGACAACTAGACTGTCTTGGGACGACAAGCCCCATCAGGAGGCATTTTGGGGATGGCTCCTTGAAACCTCTTGGGATAGGGAATGGCTAGAAGATCTCCCCTACAGTCTTCATGTCCCCATAGCTAAGACAGGTAACAAGAACATGGGGCTTGGGGGAGACACGCTTCCATGCAACATTTATTCACTACTGTTAGTGTTTCTTAGATCAGATTATTTAATCAATTGAACAAAAGAAATGCAACACATAAGACAATGAACACAACAAGATACCCTGGGAAAACCCTCCTCTTGAGGGAGAAAAACCCAGCAAATATATCTTTTATATATTGAAGGAATAAGAGCAGAAATCTGCTTTAACTCAGGCCCAACACAATGCCGAATTTGATACAATGAATAATAGCATCTCTCCTAGATGTAAAGATACAAATGAATATGTTTCTCCTTGAAATCGGTCTGCTGCTACAAAATGATGATCTGCTGTTCAAGTATGAACTTCTTCTAGGAATGCGAATCCAAGTATGAGCTTCTTCTATGACTGCGAATTCTGCTCTGCCAAAATAGCGAACTTCTTTTGTGTATTCGAATGTATATTAACATCAAAAGGTAACCTTGTATATATACCTTCTTGGCGCCTCTTCATATAGGTCGGCCTTTTGATAAATATTTAATAACAAATAAGGTCGGCCAGAATAAGTACATGATGTAACTTAAATATAAGGTCGGCCCATGTACTTAATATGTGTCTAGTGAAGACCGACGCTGCATTAACATCAACACTCCCTCTCAGCTAGGGATGAACTTCCATCTGCACAAGACACATTATGTTAGAATGAAAACAAAATAAAATATCACCTCAACGTGATATTAACCATTATGGCTACTCCCATAGATGGTAAAAACTCATCACGGATTCTCTCACGTGATGTTGTCATGGAGTCACACACATGACATCCACCATAGCTTCTCCCAGAGGGTGGAAACAAGGGCTTTCACCTCAACTCTCTCTCATCAGAGAATTGCATTATCAAGGACTTACACCTCAACTCTCTCTCAGCAGAGAATTGTATTAACAAGGGCTTGCACCTCAACTCTCACTCAGCAGAGAGTTGCATTCTCAACAAGGATCACTGATTACTGAGACTCTTTCTCAGTCAAGGCTGCATTCTCCACCATACCAAGTTTCTCTCGGAAGTATACAAACTTCATCCTGGCGAGAGGCTTGGTGAGAATGTCTGCCGTTTGCTCTTCAGTGCTGATATACCTCAACTGTATAGCTTTCCTTTGCACCATATCTCTAATATAGTGGTACTTGATCTCAACATGTTTTGTTCTGTCATGAAACACAGGATTGACAGAAAGCTTCACACAGCTTTGATTATCACAGTGTATGATAGTAGGCTCCATTGATTGACCAAACAATCCTGCAAGGAGCTTACGAAGCCACACTGCCTCACGAGCTGCCACACAAGCTGCAATATACTCTGCTTCAGTTGTACTCAAGGCCACTGAAGACTGTTTCCTGCTACACCAGGAGATCATAGCAGTCCCCAAACTGAAGCAACAACCAGAAGTACTCTTCCGATCTGAGACACATCCTGCCCAATCAGAATCAGTAAAACCATGCAGCTCCAAATCCACATTTGAAGAATATCTCAACCCATATCCAATTGTGCCACATAAATATCTCAGGATATGTTTAGCTACTACAAGATGTATTTGCTTTGGTTCACACATAAACTGGCTAAGTGCACTCACTGCATAGCAGATATCAGGTCTAGTGTTAACTAGATACATCAATGAGCCAATCAACTGTCTATACATCGTAGAATCCACTGGTTCTGAACTAGCTGCAGCTTCTTTCAACTTATCTAAATTAGACTCCATGGGTGTAGACATAGGTTTGCAGTCAAGCATACCAAACCTTTTGAGAATGTCAACAGTATACTTGCCTTGACTTAGAATCATCTCATTTGGCTTTTGCCAAACTTCTAAGCCAAGAAAGTAATGCATAAGACCTAGATTCTTCATCTCAAACTCTGAAGCTAATTCCTTCTTGCATTTTAGTATTAGATGTTCTTCACCAATAATGATCAAGTCATCAACATATAAAACTAAAATCAATGCTTCACCATTTACTACCTTGAAGTAGAGGTTAGAATCTGCATCATTCTTTGAGAAACCCAAACTTGAAAGGTACTGATCAATTCTTTCATACCAAGCACGAGGAGCTTGTTTAAGACCATACAAGGCCTTCTTCAACTTGCAGACATGAGATTCTTTCTCATGTACCTCAAATCCTTCTGGTTGCTCAATGTAAACCTCTTCTTCTATTATGCCATTCAGAAAAGCTGTCTTTACATCCATTTGGTGAATCTTCCATCCTCTAGATGCGGCAATAGCAATGATGGTTCTAACAGACGTGTAACGAGCCACAGGAGCAAAAGTTTCTTCATAGTCAACTCCCTCTTTTTGTGAGAACCCTCTAGCCACAAATCTAGCCTTGTGTTTCTCAATGCTCCCATCAGCTGCATGCTTGATCTTGAAGAGCCACTTAGAAGACACCACAGATTTGTCTTTGGGTCTAGGGACTATATCCCAAACATCGTTCTTAAGTATAGACTGATACTCCTCAATCATGGCATCTTTCCATATTTGTTGACTAGAAGCTTCTTCAACATTTGAAGGCTCTGACTCAATAATCTGACTCATCAAGGCAACATAGCTAGAGAACTTGTGAGGTCTCTTGCTTTCTCTGAAGGCTCCTCTTGGAGCTACAAACCTTTCTGCTTCCTGCATTGTCCTACGAGCCCAAAGAGGTCTTTTCTTTCCAATCACAATGTGTAGAGGCCCATCAGTAGGATCCAAAGGCTCTGCTGGATCAATATCTTCTTTAGGTTCTGTATCCTCCTTCAGATTCTCTGGGATATGGTCAACTTCCATATCTTGAGGAGGTTCTTCTTCATCGACCTCCATCGGAGTGCCTTTGGACTTTCTATAAGCAACATCTTCCTCAAATGTGACGTCTCTACTAATCTCAATAGACTTCTGTCCTGGAATGTAGATCCTGTAAGCTTTTGATGTCTCACTGTAGCCTACAAGAATTCCTTTCTTCCCAGAAGGTTCTAGCTTTGTTCTCTTTTCCTTTGGAATATGAACATAGACTGGACAGCCAAAGATCCTCAAATGACTAACTTCAGGCTTCACGCCTGAGAATGCTTCTTCAGGAGTTTTATTCTCTAAGATCCTGTGGGGACTCCTGTTTTGAACATAGACGGCTGTTCTTGATGCTTCAGCCCAAAAAGAGATTTGTAAGTCTTGATCATGGATCATAGCTTTCACTGCTTCCACAATAGACCTATTCTTCCTTTCAGCAATACCATTTTGTTGTGGATTATAGGGAACACTGAACTCCCTCTTAATCCCTGCTTCAATACAAAAGTCTCGAAAAGTGCCAGAAGTGTATTCTCCACCATTATCAGATCTTAATACTTTGATCTTCTTCCCAGACAGATTTTCAATCTGCGCTTTGAATTCTCTGAATCTTACTAATACTTCTTCTGATTCTTTCGATCTCAAGAAATAAATCCAAGTCTTTCTAGAGTAATCATCAATGAAAATAATATAATACAAGAAACCACTAGATGATGCAATAGACATTGGACCACACAAATCAGAATGAATGAGATCAAGAATACATTTAGATCTACTTTCACTGGAATGGAACATACCTTTTGTGTTCTTGCCTAGGGCACATCCCTTGCATGTACCTTCATGTTCTTGATCGAATTTCGGAAGACCGGTGACCATCTTCTCCATGATAGGTAGAGCACGAAAGTGAATGTGAGCCAATCTTCGATGCCAAAGTTCACACATGCTGGTACTGTTATGCACAAGTGCTTGAAGAGGACGAGTGCACAGCATGTAGAGACATTCATGTCTAACTCCAATCACTTGAGCAGATTTGAAGCTGGAGTTCTTTGCCCATATAAGAACTTTCCCTTTAGAGAAGGCAACTTGATAACCTTTGTCTTCTAATGCTGAAATTGAAACAAGGTTCCTCTTTATCCCTGGTACGAACAGTACATCATTCAATTCCAAAGAAATTCCAGAATCCAAGTGAAGAGTGGAATTTCCAAACCCTTTTACAGAATATCTAGCATCATCTCCAATAACAACTTGATCACTAGAGTTGCTTTCCATTAAGTTTGAAAGGTGACTTCTGAATCCGGTGATGTGTCTAGAAGCACCACTGTCAATCAACCAAGTGTAAGAGTCAGTAGAAACATTGCTAGACAAGGCTGAATAAAATAGATAATTACTGGAGTCCTTTTGTGGAGAGACTTCTTCAACATCTGCAGTGGCAACTTGAAGCTTAGGTCGTTGAGGGCACACCCTCGCAAAGTGACCATACTTATCACAACGAAAACATTGAATCTTGGACATGTCTCGTTTTCTTTTGAAGGTAGGAGCATCATCATTTCCATCTTCTCGATTCCTTTTGAAGAATCCTTTCTTAAGGCCTTTTCCTTTGTTTGATGAATGAGAGGTAAGAACTTGTAATTCTTCATTCTTTGAGCTTTGACCAATCCCCCTTGCTGTTAGTCTTGACTCTTCTTGAATGCAATCAATCCTCAATCGATCAAACTTAGGAAGTTCGGATCTTGCACTGATTCCTTGGATGAATGCCTCCCATGAAAGCGGAAGACCATTGAGAGCAAGCATAGTCAGTTCTTTATCATCAATCATGTGTCCAATAGTGGAGAGCTGATCTTTTATCTCTGAAATCCTCATGAAGTATGTAATAACAGATTCTCCTTTCTCCATTTTCACATGATGAAGTTGTTGCTTCAGAGCAAGGGCACGACTGGTGTTGTTGATTTCGTACATCTCTTCCAAGGTTGTAAACATCTCTCTTGCTGTATCCAACTTGAAGATAATTGGTACAATATGATCTTTGACGGAATCAACCAATGCTTTCTTTGCCCTAGTGTCTTTCTTCCTCCATTGCAGCTTCTCTTCTTCCCCCTCAGGTTCGGGAACTTTTGTTTTCACAAACTCAGCCAAATCATTCTCTTCCAAGGTTAGCATGAACCTGAATCTCCATGATATGTAGTTCGAGATCCCTTCGAGTCTATCCTCGATTTTCAGACCGTTCACCATCTTGAGAAATTTGGAAGATAGACTGAAAAAGAATAAGTGTTGCGAACTAAATCTGATCACGATCTTTTTCACACCCGCTCTGATACCATGTTAGTGTTTCTTAGATCATATTATTTAATCAATTGAACAAAAGAAATGCAACACATAAGACAATGAACACAACAAGATACCCTGGGAAAACCCTCCTCTTGAGGGAGAAAAACCCAGCAAATATATCTTTTATATATTGAAGGAATAAGAGCAGAAATCTGCTTTAACTCAGGCCCAACACAATGCCGAATTTGATACAATGAATAATAGCATCTCTCCTAGATGTAAAGATACAAATGAATATGTTTCTCCTTGAAATCGGTCTGCTGCTACAAAATGATGATCTGCTGTTCAAGTATGAACTTCTTCTAGGAATGCGAATCCAAGTATGAGCTTCTTCTATGACTGTGAATTCTGCTCTGCCAAAATAGCGAACTTCTTTTGTGTATTCGAATGTATATTAACATCAAAAGGTAACCTTGTATATATACCTTCTTGGCGCCTCTTCATATAGGTCGGCCTTTTGATAAATATTTAATAACAAATAAGGTCGGCTAGAATAAGTACATGATGTAACTTAAATATAAGGTCGGCCCATGTACTTAATATGTGTCTAGTGAAGACCGACGCTGCATTAACATCAACAACTACAACTGAGAGTATATACAAAACGAACAATCTCTGTAGGAAAGATGTGTGTATTCTACTTTTCTTGATGCAATTCATTTATTTTATAGCTTTTCATAACATAAACTAAAAACTTGCTATACATAGTAAATTAGGGTTCTTGGGGAGAATTGAAGAGACACCCCACTAGGTAAGTGACCCATATCCTTGTTGGAGTTGAAATGTATAGTTGGATAAGGACAAACTAATCAGAAATTGAAAATTCTTGTAGAAGTTATTTATATTTGGTACCCCCAGTTGTTAGGTTCATAACTCCTAACTATAGCTTGGAACAAACTTAATATATGCATTTGAAAGCTGAGGTCTAGAGCTAGTTTAGATACCTTGAAGTATTGCTAATGCAACCTATAGGGGATCCAAACAAAGACTCTTGGTCAAATTCCATTTAAAGGGCCCCAAAAATGCAAAATAAGAAAATCCAAAAGAAACCAAAAAAATATATAATTTGGAAATTTTCCGACTTGTTCTTGAGACAACCACTAAGATGACCTGAGCTGCTCCTGGGATTGTGGAAGCAATTAATTAAAAGAATTATAGCATAGAGAAAAATCTAAAACTATAGCTAAATGAATCTTGAAGCAGTGGAGATAAAAGATTCAAAAAGAGAGCAATATTTGAATAAAGGAACTAACTACTTTATTCAATTGAGTGGTATCTACAAATATCTTTGAGAAGATATGTAAGCTACTGAATTTATTATTTCAGAAACATCAGCAATCTCTAAGAAGAGATGTAAAGGTTGATTTCTACTCAAAAGGAATGACTATGGGCCTTACTCTATGTATGTGGGATATTATGTTTGGCTGTGTGGAAGAGTAGATGTAACGATTCATACATAGAACTCAATGAGTCATTAAAAAAGGACAAACTTGCATTGGGAATTTGAAAATCACGAGAAAGGGGTTTTGCTAGAGTGAAAAGGATTTTTTGCGAAGTGGAACTTGTTTTGAACATAATATTTCAGTTTCCAATATTTTTGGATGCATTTTTGTATTTTGCCTTTTTAGGGACCTTTGGTGGGTTTTATGGAATAGAAGGGGACATAGGTGTCTTGGTCGTGGCCAAGTGCATTACATTGAAGTACTTTTGGATGAAGAATTCAGAGTTGTAGATATCGAGCCAGGAAAAGAGAAAGATGAATTTGAACTTCAAAGGCAAGATGAAGAAATAGTTTCAAGAGGTACCTTTGCTACTTTATTTGGTACTCCTAACTATAACCCCTTCAAAGTTTGTGGAGCTATTAATGGGCAGAGGGTTATAGTGTTAGTTTATAGTGGGGAAACCCATAACTTCATTGATGAGGGTTTGGTGGTCAAGAATGGTCTTGAGACAAAAGACTTAGAAGGTTTAAATTTGATGGGGTTTGATTGATTCACCATGCCTTTCATGATTTTTTTTTACTATGGTTAGGTTGCTTGGGTAGCCCAATGTTTGATAACTTTTATTACTTCTTTAGATGGCAAGAAGTCTTATTATGTTGATATCCAATCTCTTTTGTATAAGAATAACAATTTTTTTATTGATATACCTCTAGGAAGACCACCTTATAGAGTTTTTAAGCTTGCGATAGAGTTGGAAGAAGTAGCCAAACCAATCATTACTACTTATTGCCATTCCATAAGGCATAAGAAATAAATAGAGAAATAAGTTAAGGAGCTTCTAAACATGGGTCACATTAGACTTAGTTCAAAGTTCAAACCCTTTTGCTTCATTTGTAGTCCTGGTTAAGAAGAAGGATTGGACCATGCAAATGTGCATAGACTACAAAGCCTTGAACAAAATGACCAAAAAAAATAGATGCTCGATTCCTAGGATTGATTAGCTACATGGTGCAGTCTATTTTTTGAAAATAGATCTCAAATTATGATATCATTAGATTCGGGTTTGAGAAGAGGACATTCACAAGACAACATTCAAGTGTCACTTTGGATAGTATGTGTTTTTGGTTATGCCATTTGGCTCGACTAATGCCCCAACTACCTTTTAGTCAAGGATGAATCAATTGTTCAACAAGCGATTGAAGAAGTTTGTTTTGGATTTCTTTGATGATATCCTCATTCACAACAAGACTTGGGAGGACCATTTGAGACATGTGCATGAAGTTTTGGGCATCTTGGAGACAAAAGCATTGTTTGCCAAGGAGTCCAAGTGTGATTTGGAATGACCAAGATTTTGTATTTAGGTCATGTTATCAGTACTTAGGGAATTCAAGTGGATTAGGAGAAGATATGAGTTATCTTGGATTGGCCTCCCCCAAAGACTTTGGCACAATTGAGAGGATTCTTTGGACTCTATAGCTACTACAAAATATTTATTAAGGGATTCTCACAATTGGGGGGCACCCTTCCACATGGACCGATGTAGCACAACGAGCTTATGACAAGCTCAAAGAGGTGATGAATATGTCATGTGTTGGCTAATTGTAACTTTTCTCTCCCTTTTTTGGAATGTGATGGATCTAGAGAAGGAATTTGAGTGGTTCTAACACAAAATAAACGTCTAATAGATTTTGAGAGCCACAAACTTAGAGAGGCAAAAAGAAGGCTCTCAATTTATGACAAAGAAATGTTGGTCATCATGCGTGCACTAGCCAAGTTGAGGTAATATCTAGTGGGTGGTAAATTTGTGGTTAAAACAAACCATAGTAGCATGAAGTATTTCCTCAGCCAAAAGGACCTTAATGAAAGACAAGAGAAGTGAGTGATTGAATTTTAGACCTATGACTTTGATATTGAATATGTCAAAGAAAAGAAGAACATAGGAGCAATTGCTTTGTTAAGAAAACCCACTCTATGTTCTTTGACTGATATTTTTGTTAATCGGAAAGCTCATATCTTAGTAGAATATCTAAGAGTGCCTTGGCTACTAACATCTTGGAAGACAAGTTGCGAGATGATAGATATCCAGTAGCAAATAAGCTCATACTCTACAAGGATAGAGTTTATCTTGTCCTTGAGTCAAAGATGAAAGATAAAAGTTTGAGGGCAGTCCATGATACCCCCTTGGTAGGACACCTAGGTTATTTCAAGACATACAAATAGATTAGGAGCCATTTATGATAGTAGGGTTTAAGGAGCCAAAGAGTTGGTCAAGTAAAGCCAAGATATTTTGAAACTCTCAAGGATAATCTCCATCATGTTTAGAATCAATAGAAAATGTATGCAAATTAGCATTGTATAGAGTGAACTTTTGAGGTTGGAGGTTTGGTATTCTTAAAATTGTAGCCTTTCAGGTAGTCTTCTCCTAAGAGGAGCGAAGTAGAAAAACTTAAGCTTCATTTTTATGTACCATACAAGATTAAGCAAAGGATTGGGGAGGTTGCATATGAGTTAGAGCTGCCAAAACATAGTAGAATCCACAATGTGTTTCATATGCCGTAAAAGGCTCTTGGGTAGCATATTACTCCATAAGTTGAATTATCTTTCCTTGGATGATGAAGGGAAGTCAGTATTCATTCCCAAAGAGATCATTGCTATTAGGGAACGAACATCAAGAAACAAGAGCATAAAAGAGTATTTGATTTGTTGGAGGGATCTTCTAGTAGAGGATGCCACTTGGGAAGGAGAGTAGATTTTGGAGCATCCAAATTTGCAATTGCTTGTGGGCAAACAATTTTGGGAAGGGAGGACTATCATGTCAATCCTAAGTCATGAGGAGACCCTTAGCCTATTATTTTAATTTCTTGTAGGCTTATGGGGTGGTGCAAGGGAAATAATTTAATAATTTAACTTAAGTAGACCAAAAAGTAATTTAATGATATGTTCATAAAAAGACAACTTATGTTTTATTATTAAAAAGGTTGTTTTAAAAAGAGGGACAAAAAAGTGTTGCTAGGAATAGCGTCTGGAAGCCAAATTAATTAAAAGGGCTTTCTAGACCCTTATCAAAAATTAGGTTTTGGAGAGAAAAGGAGAAAAAAAAGTTTATATTTTTCCTCAAAAGCCTACATAAGGAGGATTTGAGCTTTGGAGAGGGTTACCAATTTATATTATCGAACTCATTTCTCTTGAGATTGAATATTGTTTATCTCTTTTGTCCTAGGATAAAATCTTTTGCCAAAGAATGGATTCGTGAATGAAAACCCTCCCATTCATTTGAGTAATTCCATTCAAGGATTACCAAAATGCTAAATGTTTGTAGTTTCCAGTTTGATTGTTGTGGTGTTCATTAGTTGCAGTATTGTTCTACATTTTGGTTGATTTATAGATTGAAGAATTTACAGGGAAACCCGGGGACGCGTCCCCCCCTCAAAATGCCCCGTACCCGTTCCCGGGACGTCCTGGGTACCGGGGGACGGCAGGGGACCGTCCCTCTTTTCCCAAAAAATCCAGGAAACGTACCGGGGACGGGGGGGACGGCGTTGACTGAAGAGGGACGGCTGACCGTCCCCGGGGACGGTTGAGCCGTCCCTCGACCGTCCCCCGCTCTTTAGTCACTTCAAATTCATAAAAAAAATCATAATTTTTAAATATTTCGGCCCAGCCTACGTGGCATGTGTGGGCCCCATCGATTTTGACTCTCCTATGAAAGAAAAAGGGCTTCTCTAACCTCATTATTTGCATTTTGTTTGTTTGAGCAGCCAAGGGTTTGAGAGCAAAAGAAGTTGCAGCCATTGAAGCAGAAGGAGCAGCAGCTTGAAGGAGGAGAGGAGGTTGAAATAGTGTTGAAGGGAGTGCAAATCCACTAAAGAGGTATGCATTTTCTTTCCCTATTTTTTTTTTTTCATTTTTTTGCAAAATGTGAAGCATACATTGTCTGATTTTTTTTTATTTTTTTGCATTTTCAGTTTAAACTTGCATTCTAAAAACAAAAAACATGAGCAGCAGTGAGAATGGAAGTGATAGTGAAGTTGAAATGCAAATTAGAAGGCAAGGTGGTGGGGGTGGTAGTAGAACTAGAGAGCAAAGAAGTGAAAGAACCCCAATCCAATGCCATCCTTCATCAACCAATACCAAAACTATGGAAGACTATGCAAGACACCCATTAAACCCAAAAAAACCATTCCTTCGATATGTTACACCCGTGGGTGAAAGACAAAAAAATTCAGGGGGGAGTAGGGTTTGGTTTTGCCATATTTGTGAAAAAGACTTTAGGGGCAGCTACACAAGAATTAGGTCTCATTTTTTGGGTGAAGTGGGCCATGGAGTTAGAATGTGTCCTTCATTGACAGATGACCTATTTTTAGAATGCCAAAAAATTCAAATAGAGTGTGATGGTGGGGTTCAAGGTGGGTCTCCTTCTTTCCCAAGTGCACAATCATCCATGCCTATTCCTAGTCCTTCCACGGTTGGTAGTAGTGGAGTTCTCTTAAGAGCAAAGAGGAAGGTGAGTGGCAGTGGTAGTGAAAAGGCAACCTCAGTTGAGTCCCTGTTTAATAACCAAGCACGAGAGAGTACTGAATCCGCCATTGCCAAATTCTTTTTTGCACATGCCATTCCATTTCATGTGGCCCGTTCCTCTTATTTTAAACAAATGGTGAGAGAAATATCCACGGTTGGTCCTTCATTCATACCCCCTGGAGATCATAAGCTACGCACCACCCTCCTAGACAAAGAGTACTCCAAAGTTAATGTGTTAATGGAGGACATGAGGCAAACGTGGATGAGGACGGGGTGCTCTATAGTGATGGATGGGTGGACTGATTGTAGACGTTGGCCACTCATCAATGTCATAGTCACATGCCTTGCTGGTTCTTATTTTCTTAGAGCCATAGATTGTTCGGGGAAACGTAAGGATGCAAAATTCCAGTTTTCCATTTTGAGAGATGCTATAGAGGAGGTTGGGGCTGCAAATGTTGTGCAAGTGATCACCGATTTTGCACGTGTGTGCAAATCGGCTGGGTTGATGGTGGAGGGTAAGTACAGGCACATATTTTGGACCCCATGTTGTGTTCATGCATTGAACAATGCATTGAAAGACATAGGGAAGTTGGATTGGGTGAAGAAAATAGTGGCAGAAGCTAGAGATATTCAAATGTTTATTTGCAATCACCACACCTCACTTGCTTTCTTCAGAACATTTTCAAAGAAGGAATTTCTCAAACTTGTTGAGACAAGGTATGCCACTCACTTCATTTTGTTTCACTTTCAATTTGTATTCATAATCTGATTTTGTTTTAAATTTTAAATTTTTAATGAATCATTGAATCAATGAATGAACATTGAATGTAGATATGCCACATACTTCATCTTGTTAGAGAGGATGATAGAGGTGTATGAGCCTCTACAAGCGATGATGGTCAATGTAGAGTGGGCTAGATGGCCTAATGCAAGTTCTACTGAAGGAAAGACTGTCAAACAAAAGATCCTCGATGACGATTGGTGGGCCAATGTGAGTTAAGACATTAGATGGCTGATTTTCATATTAAATTTCTGATTTTAATATTTTAATTTTATTGTCCAATGTTCCAACTTTTGAAGTTTCTAACATGTCAATTAACTTGTCAACTAATTATTTTGAACTTTTTGTTTGCATTTTGCAGATATATTTGCTCCTTCATCTCCCCTATTGTAGATGTCATCAGATATGCTGATACAGACTCTCCTAGTCTTGGAGAGATTTATGAGACATTTGACAGTATGCTTGGGAAGATCAAGCAAGTTATTTCGGCAAAGGACCCCACTTTGGATTTATATGAGCAACACATTGGGCCCATTGTGACTCGAAGGTGGAATATAATGAACACCCCGCTTCACATGGCTGCCTTTGCTCTAAATCCAAAATGGTATGCACCAAGGCCTGGTAGGGTGCCTCCATGTGATGATAGTGAGGTTTTAGATGGGTTCACACGGGCCATTGAAAAGATTTATCCAGCAGAGCAGGCTTCACTAGTTCGGTCACAATTCCTAGACTTTGCAAATCTTTCGGGCCCAAACTTGAGTAAACCACAGCGAGGTTGGATAGAGCTATATTAGCTCAATCAAACCCTATTGGATGGTGGACCTATCATGGGAGGGATACACCGCAGTTGAAGACACTTGCTACTCGCCTTCTTGCACAGGTTGCTAGTTCCTCTGCTGCAGAGAGGAATTGGTCCACGTATAGCTTTATCCACTCCCTCAAGAGGAATAGACTTACCTCTAGACGAGCGGAGAAGCTAGTGGCCGTTCATAGTGCTCTTCGGCTTCAAGATCGGCAGACTCCAGAGTATCGACAAACTCCAACTCTATGGTGGGATATTGATCCCGAGGATGTGGCCCAGGTAGATGAGGAGGAGACAGCTGAGGTTTTGGTTGGGGTTCCGTTGGTTGAGGAGGAGCATCACAGTGGCAGTGACTCAGAGGATGACTCTGATTTTGAGGCGGTTATGAGGGATGATTAGGGGCAGCAGTGCTCTTTGACTTTGTTTATTCTATATTCATTACTAACATTGTATTTTGATTTTCATAGCAAACTTGAAAACTATATGGCAGCATTGTAGCCTTTGGGCATTTTGATATAAGTTTATAAATTATAACTTGGAGGTTGTTTCATGGTTCGTGTATGTTAATTTTGAATGCGTATTGAGTATTGGCATAATGTTGGACACAAATGTTATATGTTAATGTTCTATAATGTGTATTATGCATGCCTTATCCATGTTATCATATGAATATTTAAAATTTCCCTATATTTAAAAAATTTTCCCTATATTTTTATATAGCCATCCCCTGCCGTCCCTAATTTTGGCCTCAAAAATCGGAAACTTGGGGACTTGTCCTGCCGTCCCCTGCTGTCCCCGTCCCGGAAACTTGTGGTAACCCTGAGAATTTATCATTTCCTAATTGCTTACAAATCATATCGAATATCTCTGTGAAGAAGAGTCATACCAAAGCAAGTTGTACCACCATTTGTAGTTTGTGAGTATTAATAGTAGGCTGTGCATCTTCAAGAGGGGCGTTTGACCCTAAAAGGAAGTCACAACCTTTTTGAAGTTCATATTGCAGCCCAAAATGCCAATTGTACAACATCTTATAGCAACCATACTATTCTGAACTTGAATTGCAACCTTCACAATATTTCATTGATGAGTCGTATAGTCCAAATTTAGCCGTATAGGTTCTTAAGAGGGTTAGTATCATTCAACAACAGTTATTCAAAAACAGAAATTGACAAATTATTATAATTTTCAGCTGGTTAACCTTCTATAGCTAACTGTATAGTTTGGTACTTGTTTCTTCATATATTTGGCTAGCACACTAACATATTTGTTGATGCAAATAATTTGGGAAAGATTGCTGCTGTTCTAATCAGTGATATTTTGTAAAAACTCAACTTTCATGCTTAATTGCTTATTTCTATAAAACTGGAAAGTTTGCTGCCAGTCTAGAATGATGAGCACACAGTGATATTGAGAGGGGCAGGGGGAGGGTGAATCAGTATCTAGCAATCTTTTACTTTTCCAAACTCAATTAATTACTTTAACTACACATATGCAAGATCTAGCAATTAAGTACACAATGAGAACACACGATTTACGTGGAAACCCTTTTGGGAGAAAAACCACGGCACAACATTGCTTGTATATATATATATATCTTCTTCTTGTTGTAGGCACCAACCTACTAGAGACTCCAATCTCCACTTGACAGAATTATAGGCTCTGTAATGCCCTTGCCAAAATTTGACTAAAGAACACATTTATAAATTTGGATCTAAGGAAATATAAATAGAATAAGTGAAAGGTAACTTCGTATGCTTGTTCTAAAAATACTTTTAATGATACGGATATGTTAAAAATAAAGAAAACTCGTCAGCTTACAGTTATATAAAAGATTATTTATTCGGTTAGATATTACCATCCTCAAACCAATAACCTAAATAAACGTGTGAGAGACTAAAGAGACAATTTTACTAATAAAAAACATGATTGGTAAATTATTAGCATTTTATTTTTCTCTGTATTAAATCACAATACAACAGATTTTGTATACAAAAT
Source organism: Sequoiadendron giganteum (assembly GCA_007115665.2). NCBI lineage: Eukaryota > Viridiplantae > Streptophyta > Pinopsida > Cupressales > Cupressaceae > Sequoiadendron > Sequoiadendron giganteum. Next base: position 18,052,414 of record CM021100.1, read on the forward strand.
TAGTTATCTAATGTATATTCTGAACTATATATATATATATATATATATTCATATATCTATTTATAATAATCACAAATGCAATTAAATTTTTCTTTTCTCCCTAATAATCACAAACACAACGAATAAATGATCTTTTATATAATTGTAAGCTGACGAGTTTTCTTTATTTTTAACATATCCATATCATTAAAAGTATTTTTAGAACAAATGTACGAAGCTACCTTTCACTTATTCTATTTATTTTTCCATAGATCCAGATTTATAAATGTGTTCTTTAGTCAAATTTTGGCAAGGGCATTACAGGCTCCAACCTATTGGAGGCTTCAACCCCCACACAAACTGAGCTCCAACCCAGCAAGAGGCTTCAACCTCTATTTGATAGGCTCCAATCTATTGGAGGCTTCAACCCCCACACAAACTGAGCTCCAACCCAGCAAGAGGCTCCAACCTATTAAACCTTCAATGGCTGATCTTGTTCTCTTTAACTCACAATCTGATTATAACTTCTGATTCTGTATGATGTAAGTCTTCCCTTTTCAAATCAGGTTTACACACATATACTTTCTTTCCTCACAAATGTGATCCAAACTTCCTTCCCTTATAAATCTGATCACAAATAACAAGTCTGATCCAATTTCAAATTTGATCCAAATCATGTACTCTTTCTTTTCACAAATCTGATCACTATCTCTGATTCTGAATGATATAACTCTCTCTTACAAATCAGTTTCACATACATATACTAACCTTCCTTCACAAATTTAATTCAAATGATTCACACTCTTCTTTATATATTCAATATAAATCTGAGTTACTTTTCATTTTTGCTGTTTTGAATCTGCTTCTTATTCACATAATATTCGTTATATATATTTGTATTTACCCTTCATACATGGGCAGCCTCTCTTCAAAAAATAGATCTGAATTGGTATTCATTTTCTGCCCCTTCATCTCTTTTCACTCTGTTCTTTTACTCAGAAATATATCATTTAAATTCTTGCTTTCAAACAGCCGAATCATTTACCTCTTATATGTCGTAAATGAGCGTAGGAGACATATCCTTTCACAATGTTTACCACCTTTCTCAATAGATACAACTCTCGAAACAGATCGCTGTCCTTTCACAAGGAAGTCGCTGTTTTTTACAAATAAAATAGCATGCCTTTACAATGTTTAATCGCTGCCTTTACAAACAGATCACACCTCTTAATTATCCTTCATAATCGTATCATATATTTGTCACTAATTAGCACACATCTTCTATATGTATAATCCTTTTGCTTGGCGCTGCTCTTATATGAGGTCGGCTATCCAATTTGCAAGAAGTCGGCCACCTTGTATCTTTTAATTTAAACTTTATCTGCTTAAGAGGTGTCGGCCATTTGGTCATTTTAATTCTTTTACTTTAAGCGCCAAATGATATATATGTCGGCCCATATAAATAGTGTCTTATTTTATCTTAAACATACTCCAACATTATGTTTAAATCTTCAATTTAAACATACCCATATCTCTAAATCGGTCACCAATTCCACAATATCTTCAATGGTAAGGTGTAACGGATGTATTTTGCTTTGCTCTTCAATGGGGATGTATAATGGTTAAATTCTTATTGTTACCGTCCACTCTTTACCTTGACATCAATGACAACACTTACTTTGACATTCTCGTCCATACATCTTGGACAACTAATCCAACAATCTCGTTGAAAAACTCTTTGACATCAACAATCTTGTTCATGCACCTTGACATGAATGACAACATATTTCATTGATCTCCTCGTTAAACTCTTTGGGATCAATGATTGACCTTGTATGACAACATTTCCAACATAGAATAGATCTTTTTAAGTCTAGAAGGCTATGCTGCCATGACATAAAAATCACTTTCAATTCCAGCATTATTATTTCTATTGTTAATATATGCAGTTCTCCACTAGATTTAGTTTTGTAATCATTCTAGAAGGCTTAGTTACATTGATTCTTAGTTTCAGTTTGTAATTCATCTGGAAGACTTGCTGCTAGATTTAGCATATTTCTAATTTTGGAATTTGTAATAGTTTGAAATATTGATTTGTGTGGCTTGCCGATAACAAGCATTTTAATAATATCATTCTAACCCTTTCATTGTATGTTCTCACTTTGCCCACATTAGAATCTAGGTGATCAAAAGATGTTAAGGTTTCATGCTTGAAAGTGAAAAATAAAAAAATCCCCTAGTTTGGGACATTACATATAGGGTTTTTGAGCTTTGTCAAAGAAGCGCAACCTTGGTAAGGTGCCCTCTTGAGGGGATTTTATCTTGATTTGCTACCTTGATCAAAGTAGTTTTGCCTTGCATTGCCAATTGAACAAAGGGGTCTTGTGTCGAACAATTCAAGCTGGAAGTATGCAACTTCCCCATGGCCTCTCTTGACAACCATGACCAACAAGTCTCTATAGGCAAATAGAAAACTGGTGATATGCACTTGTCCACATAGCCTAATTTATGAACAAGGAGAACTAGAAGGTCCATGACTCTGAGTAGAAATTACTATATGATGCTTGTTATGGGAGTAAGAAGTCTAGTATATCCTAGTAGCAGCATGCAGAGCCAGACAATAGTATTATTGATTCCTTGCCATCTTTATGTTGCAATCAGCCAAGTCACCCTAGTAGTCCCCTGTAATATCTGCATTGAGAATGACAATATCTTTAAGGAAAAGGGTCAAACATCTTTGGTAAGGAGTATAGAAGGAGGTGGATAAAGAACCTCTTAGAGTCTTTGTAGAAACATGGTAGCTCTCCGAATAGCATAGTAAGCAGAACACCTGAAAATAAAATGTACTTCATTCTGCCAGATCATGGAGAGAATATGAATATCTGTCAAGCCCTGGCAATATCATTAATAGTGCCTGAATATATCTGTGATGGGGAGATTTCTCACATTTGGAAAACTGTTTTGAGAATCTGATACAAAGGAGAATGATAACCCCCTTGCCTTTATCAGGACTGGACAAAATGTGTTATGCATGTTGTCAAGTGAACTTCTTGGCCACTTCTAGTTTGACATCCACTGTTTTAGCCTCTTGCAGTAACAAGGAATCCAGAAATTTTATATTATTGTCTGCAGTTATTTATTTATTTATTATTTTTTTAAAGCTTCCAAACCTTGTATTGTGTAACTGACTAAACTTGCTTGCTTTTTGGAGACTTCAGAGTTAATTTTTGTTTATAGAGCTGCACATTTCTCTGCTTTATCAAATTTTTCTAGGGCATTGGCGGACCCTTATAAATCATTATTGCCAAAGGCCCAAGGATCATCCTTCTTTCTATATTTTTTACTTTTCTAAGGATCATCCTTCTTTCGATTTTTTTTGTATTTTTCTTCTTTTTTAAATTAGTACCAAAAGAGCACCATATTTTTGGTTTTTTACTCAACCACAATTGACAAATCATTACATTTTTTAATTCTTCTAAAATTGATTTAGAGGCCTTTATATCAAGTGATAAAATAGGCATGTTATGTGTAATATACTAAGGAGATATAGTTTTGTTGGTCACATTCTCTTTCATAAATATACAGTTTAACTTAATTCCTCGTTTGCCTGTGTTACAAGTGTCTTAATTTTGAAGAACTTGAATAGAAAAGATTTACAAACTGTATAAGGATATGTATTTATTTAATCCGTGTCTTTTTAATGGAAATATTAATCTTATGTGACCTTTTTATTTACAGTAAGCACAAGGATCTGATTCATCCAAAAGAATTAAGTGTGTTCATTACAGAAATCCAAAATATCAGGCAGATATCCATTATAAGCTTGAGCAAATGAATTTCTTTAATATCCAGATGCAATGCTTTTATTTTTGCTATCAGGCCTTGGTAGGTTTCCATGCTTACACGATGTTACAGTGTTAAATCCTTCAATTCTATCCACAAAATTAAAATTTCATTATTTTGCCCTCAAAGTGGATAAATCAATGTTTGTGTCCCAGGGAACCACCTTAAATGCAGAACTCCTGCAGTAATAGGGATGTTTCTAAATAACCATTTGAACCATGTCTAAAAATCTCTGCCAGGATACCGTAGCTTTCTTCAATTTTTTTTACCAATCTTTCAACAAACAATTGTAGGCAGAGTTGCAAGATATAAGCAAAAATGTCCAGCTTTTTAACCTTCTTCCTTTTAAATAAATTTATTGTCATCTACATGACCAGTGAAAAATTCACTTGGAATCCTTGTTGACAGGATTTCCTGGAGGACTTGGTTTCATTAATGGGCAATTTTTTTTCCTCTATTGTATATTGCAGAGGTTGCTGAATTGAATGTGTATAAATGCGATCTAGGATTTGAAGGTGTAAACAATTTACCACACCTCTGCTATCACTATTCATTTGGCCTCTTCACCGCACATGAAACTTAGTGGCCTGGGTCAATGCAGATAGATCATTATTATTGCACCCACCAAGTTTTAATGTGGTGTGAGTTTTTAGAAACAATCCTACGCTCCCTAGGTTTATAAAACTCAAGACACTTTGCTGAAGCTGATAAAAAGCACCATGAACATGTAATGGCAAATATCACCATCAATAAGATGGACCCTCTTAACACAAAACACCACCTCTGACCTCATAGAAAACTGCTTGGGATATCCTTGGTATTTAAGGGTTTATGGCTGAAAACCTCCTCTATATAGTTGATGCATAGAGACATTCTTTCAGGAATTAAATAAGTTGTTTCAGAAAGATAAAGTTTGGTATCTTTTCAAAGATGTTTAATAGCTTTAATATAAAAAGATTCTCTGTAAGAATTTTAAATACAATGCTTTGAAAGTTCTGATTTGTTTCATTGCATATTATGCCAATGCAAATTTTATCAATTAAGTTTCTGCTTTTTGTTATCTTGTATATTGTTAAGTGAAGTGGAGAAGATATTAGCTAATATATAATAGTTTGTGGGATCATTTATCTTTTGTATTTATGAATTTGCATTCTCTGTAAATTTTCCCTTTGAGCATCTTTTGTATTTATGAATTTGCATCCTTTGTAGATTTTTCCTTTGAGTTGAAAGATGGAGATGCTGGATTGGGACGTTTATGGGGACTTGTTTCTAGGTATGCTATCAACATGCAATAACTGGTTTAATTTAAGAGTTTAATGTCTAATGCTTGGTGCCTGTATCAATATATATTCAGTTCAGTGCTGTAGTTTGATCCTGATTGTTTTTCTTCTTAGAACTGAACCTGAGTTGTTATCAGTAATTAATCTACGCAAACATTAGCGATTTTGAAGTTAAGATTAAAACATGATTGCCTACTAAGTGTTGTGGTTTCCTGAGAAATTTTTTAAATTGCCCAAAATTCAATAATTTCTATTATGGTAAACTGTGCATGACAATATTAGTTGATAATTAGATTCTGTACAAACTCCCTTGCAATTACATTTGAACTGCATGCAGTAGTTTTGGAGTCTTAGACGATATGATAGTAAATCTAGTTGTTATTTCTGGGCTGTACGTTGGTCATTGTTTCGAAACAATGAAATCAAGAATGAAGGTGATGAAATTTTTTTAGTAGCATATTGTGATCGTTGAGTACCTGGGTAACTTTGATCGCTAAGGGAGTATCAATAGCTTATATTGATATTTCCCTTGGAAAATGCTTCTAAGTTATGCTTTATTACTTCAGTACACTTTTTATGGCAAAACATCATGGCTTAAAAATGTTGTGGTTTCTTGGTTGGAAAGGCACTCTTAAGATGAATGCATGCCAATTTGCAAAGGGTGTTTGTTTGTTTGTTTACATGAGTCTGTACATGTGCAAAAAGTATATGCATCATTTTTTACATATAGAATAAATGCTTGCATAATTGAATGACTTTGAGCACTTGGGATCCGGTCCTGCTTACTTGTGTGTGGCCCCATAGTTTGTCTTTTTGGCTGAGGTATGGAGTGCTGGATTTCAGTGCCAAAGTATGGTTTCTAAGGGAGAGAGTTAGACCAAGTCCCAAGGATAGAGTGCCTCTACAAGACCGGACCTTTGAAATATGTGAATTTAATATCATTTCTCCAAGTAGTACCCAGTTCAGCCCAGGTATTTTGTAATAAAGTCTAACTAGGGTCGGAATTTGATTAATTAATATATCTAATCAATCTAGATTAGAGCTACATGAAGTTACTTCAGTGTAAATTAAAATAAAGTATGATGAATTAGAAATTTTCCTTCCTTACTTGAACTCTTGATTATGCATCTTTCCTTCTCATAGGTACAAGCCTGATGTAGCAGCCAAACATGGGTGTCTGTAATCTTCTCTAACAAGCGTGGGTTATTACAGGTCTTTTGCCAATTTTCAATAGATCTAATATATATGTTTTTTTAATCAAAAAAGAGTATGTTAGGGTCGAGTCCTAGAGAAACTTGAGGAAGCTGAATGCATCCTAACAGCTCTACTGAGTGTTGAACTAAAACCAAGCCTGTATTATGGGAATCAGATAAGTTTAGTAGGTCTTCTGGAATTATCCCCAATCAAAAGTTAAAAATAGCTAAATGACAAGTTAAGAGGGCTGTAAAGATGCAGGTGTCAAGGCTTGATTAATTTTTTTGTTATTGGTGGGCTATGAATTCAGCACATCTGGAAAAATCAGGCACGGAAGATTTATCTATCAGTTATTTAGTTTATTATTTTTGGCCTTCCACAGCAATTGTGAATTGCAAAGTAGTAGCGATCTTGTTTCCAGGTTTTTAGGCCTTCTTTTAATTACAATCAATAGTTTTGTTTAATGTAATCAAATGATTCTGTACTGATGCAGCAAGTACACCATAGAGGCCTTAAATTCTTCTTTTTTTTCATGTGTGGGTAATAATTTTGTTTTTTTTCGATGCATTTGCGAAGGGGAAAGAATCTTGGTATGATTAGGAGTTTAGTGACATCAGAATCACATGGAAAAATGTTGCTGTTTGCTCTTCATGATGATGGAAATCTACGCATATGGGATCTGGTTAATCGATCAAGAATTTTCAGTCACTGTTTAGGCTCTTCTGACTTGTCAGGTACACTATCTTTTGCAATATCTACTCACTTTTGTAAACTACAATTGATAGATCGAATAAGAAAGAGAACTGCATAAGGTACGCATTTTGAAGTTTTATGTCAATTGCTTTGTTCTGTAATGAGTAATGGAGATTTTTAGAGCAATGAACAGTCCTAGTTAGTTTAATTCACAAAATAAATGTCTCTTCAAAAAAAGAGTTTTTTGTTGTGTTCATATTCATATATTTTATGAAACCACATTGTATGAAAGGCTTAGCAAGCAAAAGTTGACACTAGCAGTCTAAGGGTTGCCATCATGTTTCATACCTTACAGTTGCATCTAGTTTATCAAAATGCTCTATGGAGAATTCCAAGACAATCATTGTGACCGAGTTGCATCTCTTATGGTTGCACACAGGATTCAAAGATTGTGATATGGTCATCAGATATAAAGTAGAATGGTATGTTAGTTATTAATTTCATTACAATTGATCATGTGGCCTTCGAGCTCCCTAATGGTTTCCTTTGGTCAATGGCACATTGAGACTGGCCATCATATGCCTCAGGAATATTAGAATTGTAGGCTTTGTTCCCCTTAAAATGGGGACAGTGATAAGTGTTTTCTTTCACATGCTTTGTATCATAAGTCTAGGGTTTTTCATATTTCATTTTCCGTCAGCCCTTTCATCAAGTCTTATGTCTCTGTACATTGTCCTTTTTGTACTAGAGATGCATACTTAATAAACTAAGCATTTGAAGGCTTTGTTTCTTGTAAGAACTTGAGACTCGGGAGCCTTCTAGTTTCAGATGCTTGATTTATTATGTGGTTTTGGGATGTTATGTACTGCCTTCCTCATGTTACTCCTCGACTGTTTCAAAGAATTCCATGTCCTATTACACCAAATAACATGAGACTTACATCAGTTGTTCCACAAAATTATATGAAAATCTTGCCCTTTAAATATAAAGTTTAACATTTCAACCTTTGACGCCAAGAGACAAAGAATTTACTTCTTTAAGCTCAAGCAATTTTGGCTTTAAAGTGTAGAGCTAAATCTCAATTTTCAGCTTCCTAAAATGAGTATAAAACAATCCTGATAAATGGTTGCCTTGCATCTTATCTTCCAAATGAAATCAAAGGAAAGCAATCATATCATACACCTTAGTGTTAATTTCTCTAACAATAAAGGTTTCCTATTAAATAGGACTCACATGGAGAGGATGGCTAAATAGATAGCTAATTTTGGCATGCAATTGCACCCAAAGTAGTCTGGTACTTGTACATCTGACATGGACCATCTCCATCGACTACCCTTACTATCCATTGTCCTGTGAGGATTGCACCTTGAGCTCTAATATTTGGGATGCATAGACCTACTATCTCCCTTGCAAGAGTGCAGAGTTCCAAGATGCCAAAGGTAGTCCTTTGGACCATATAAAGCTTCATGGGATTATCTCTTATCCTTTGACAGCTTGCTTGAGAAAGGAAATGGTAAGAACAATAGTCAATGTGTCTTCCTGTGGTCTTGCTGCTAGGATTTATTCACAATGACAATTTTTAATGAGGTTGTAGGTCATCATTACTCTACAATCAGAGCTTGTCTTCAGAGTGGACATTACTCATTGTTATTAATTGGCAATGGAGAGTTGAATATCAAAGGGGTTACCTGGGTAAATACTGATTTAATATTATTTTAGAAGTTTCCACTTTACATTCAGCCAAAATTAAGATTCATTTTAAGCAATAAGAGAAAATGTTATTTCATCAATATTTTTTTTCTTGAAAATTTCAAGTTGATTTTCTGTGTTCTTGAGACTCAGTGGCTGAGTCTGACAGCCAAGGTTTGTGTGTTTCTCAAAACTTATGAGTCTTAGTTGTAAGAATTGGCCAAGTCTTTGAATTTTGGGTACAGACAACAAGCTTGGCTTGGAATTGAATCTGTGAGTCCTTAGCTGAGATTTGCTGAGTTTCATCACACTGCTCTAAACCCATGTGATGATACTTTAAATTTATCTCTACCAAAAATTTGAGCTTGTCTTTTGTATCAAACATTCTTTATTGCAATGTCTTTGTTTTAGTTTTTTTTGGCTGGGTTGAGAACTTCTTATGGATGATTTAATGTTTTGAGGCAGTTTTATGATATTCCTGTTACAGGTTTTGGACCAAGTATGCTATGTGTTGGGGAGAAAGATGCTAATGGAACAACTGTATCAGTGTTAGTTCTATACAAAAGCTTATCGGTATGTCATACCTTCTAAGAGATCTAGATAAAGGATAGGATAAATATCTTCAAAGGTTATACTTCTGAATGGTTGTCTTTCAGCAGAGCTTTTTACCTTCTCTTATTTGCTAATCTGATCACAAATGATTTTTTTCTATACTTATAACTAGAAACCAATTTTTTTTTTCAGAACCACTGATGTCATCTTTATGATGTATGGACTGTATTAAGCTTTCTCTCATTTACTGCAGCAATAAAATAATTTTACTTCAAACATTTCTTTAATGTCTTCTGTTTTGTTTACATGGCTGTTAGATAATTGCAAAGTCTTTGTCATATTTAGGATGTTCTGGACATCTATAAACATTTGAGAACATAAATTTCTGTTCTAACCAGTGGCTTCTAACATTTCTGAAGGAAGCCAATTTAGAGAAAATTGTTCTATGCAAGTTGAATCTTTTTTCTAGTGATATTGGGGGCCGAAGTGGCCAGTCTCTGCAGCAACGGAGTATACCTTTGGAACAGGTGATGGAAATTCTTGAGCTTTTATCTTTAGTTGTGTCGCATCTTTCAAGATTTTAATTTTCTCTCCTGGTATGTTCCCACATCTTATATTTAAGATGTAGAATAAAATAGGTTTTCTGAAGGCTGATAAAAGAGTCAACTATTTTGTGTGGCCTACTTGCCATTTTATGTCTAATTTCCACAACATTTGGTTCAGTCTATGGACTTCTTTTGATGGACTTGCTTATATTGACAGGGCAAAGTTATTGATATGAGGTTATCTTCTGATGGATTATGGGTACTCAAAGAGGGTGGTTCAGCTCTCTACGAGTTATTTCATGTAGATCTGGAATTGTAAGTCACCTGAATAATATCATTGGCTAGATGATAGTTTGTATCTTGAAAGGTGGATGCTATAACATTTTTTGTTGTTGTTACATGATGCCATTTTTGACAACTGATCTGATTTTGTATTGCTATATCATGTGATTTAGCTGTTTATGTTCCAGTGAAGGCTAATTAAATCTATAGTCCCAAAGTTTATGAACATAGGGTTTGACCAATGATGCTTGGCATCTAAGGTCCTTATTTATATTTCTTTATTTCTTCTGCAGTTTCCTTCTTGAAATGATGTAATGAGATGTAGGGTAGTACAAAAAGTATAAGGGCATGGGTTGATCTAGAATGTTTTTGGTTTGAATAGCTGAATAGTGTAGGTGGTTAAAGTCTAACATTATATATCAGAAAGAGGACCAAAATTGTCCAAATTATTGTGAAATTCATAGTTTCAAAACTTGGGACTTGGCAAATGTGATGTCCCCTTTTTAGATTTTAATAATTTTCTGAATTTTTTGTATTTTTTTCAAATTTCTGAAACCAAACAAAAACTATAACATCAAACAGAAAACTGAAACAAGTGACTGGAAACTCATGAGCTAAACTGTTATGTACTGATATAAACCCTCACTTGCATCTCAAACAGGAATTCAATCATGTAGATGCTCAATTTCATCAATTGTGCTTCCAGATCTATGAATGTGCAACAGTATAAGCCCTAGAATAACAAGTATGTTCGAATCTGAGATGGAAATACCTATGACAGTGATCACAACATCAATTGGAAACATCAAAATGAAACCCCAAACTGATTTTTATTCCAGATCTCTACTGCTGGGAAAATTACAATTGCTGATGTGACCAAATGGCAATATAAACATCAAATTTCAGACCATAAAATGCCATGAATCAACTCGCATAAGCCTGTATGGTTGATGATCAGGCTGCAACCCTCCAAAATGGTAATAAATGTCATTGTATGGCTGCGGCTAGGGCTGGAAACATGCAATGACCTGTCCTCCAAGTGTTGCACCTCAAATGGTGACTAAAAATGCATATCTCAGCAATAAACAATGACAAATTGCCCCAAAAAAGTGTACAACTCCTCTTTAATCTGTTGTAGGATGGTACACTGTATAACACTTTAGATCAGCAAGGTTACAATATTAAATGATGTTGGCCAGCAGCCACAAACCCTCTAAAATTCGTTCACCCCTAAATATGAATGATATCAGCAAATATTGATGTGGTACATCTCCCCAAAATTGCCAAAATTAATATGGAACCTTCCTAAATGCTGGTGCTCCAGAATCAGCAACAAATATTAGGTGATCAACTACGAAATGTGCACACTATAGCGACACTGTAGCAGCATTGTAGGAACTGAAAATGACTTCAATTCCTCAATTAATCTTCAATAAATCAGCACAATTGTGACCCCCAGATGGCTAATGGATAAGAGGGCTTTTGTCCTTGAATCCACAAATGGAATCCAAGAGGTTTTCCGCTCTCCAAAAACTCCAAACGGCCAAGGGTTTTTGTCCTTGGATGGATAGAATGAACACAATGCTCAATCTGAAAAGTGAATAAAAAATCCAAATGAAAGCTTGATACAAAATGAGGCTAGGCCTTTTATATTTTTTCAAATTGGGCCCTTGATTAACAATTTCCCTCCAAAGTATTTAAAAATATTTTTTATAATTAAGTATTTAAAAACACTTTTAATTAAATAAAATAATATTGTAATAAGTTGCCCTTTAAATATAAAATTATAGGGCCCAAGTTAAAGTAATATTAGAAATTATTTCCCTTGCTTTGCCCTTTCACCTATGGGAAATAGGGATAGGCTAGAGGTTTTCTCCTTGGTGCTATTTCCAAAAAGGGGACATGACAACAAAAACTTGGCAGCTCAAAATATAGACTCAAACATTGGACTGAACTAAAAGTTGGCGTATTAAAATGATACATAAAATCACGAAATCAATGGAAAAGTGACAAAATGAGTGGAAGAAAACAATTTTCAAGTCGTGGCTATCTTTTTGACACGTTGAGTGAGTTCTTGCTATGGGCTTATAGGTACTTGAGAGTATCTAGGGAGTAACTAGATGACTACTCACCATAAACTTGCCTATCAAGTTTTGGGCGGGTTACTTGCTACACACTTTTGGCTCCTGAGTTGGGCAATTTCCTAGTGAGTTTGGAAATTATAGTCGAAATTCCATTTGAAGAGTTTGTTCATCTTTGCTATATGTTAATGTATTCATTTGTTTATGCAACTTCCTTGTAAACATTGCTTAATGAGGCGGAAAGTGTTTGCTGCTCTATCTAATAAATTAAATACATGAATTAATAATAGAGATGACAATGCATGCGTAAACTATATCTTTATTCACTCATGAAATTATTATAAAAGAAGACCAAAGATGGTCAGCTAAGGATCAAAGTTGATTTGACTAGATCATACTACTCTCCTTGATGATACATAATGTATTTAAAGGACCCAATGGTTGCCAAGAAGAACACAACTGTTAACCAACCGATGCTTATAACTACCCACAACCGAGAACCAATTAATACAAACAATTAATACATAGTCAGTTAACCAATATTACCAAAGCATAATAATAGACATTGTACACTGACTTCATCATCCCTCCCAAAAGAAAAAGGTCGTCTTCCAGACGACAAGTAAGCATCAAGTAACATTAGGGAAGACTTGCCAAATTGATGATGAGCCTATAGACAAGGACTTGTAGACAAACTTGGGAGTGTATTTTGCAAACCAAGACTTGAAGTGTATTGGGCAATGCAAATGAATGTGATGGGGTTTGGGGTCAAGGGGTAGCGCTCCTCGTGGGGTCTAGGAGCAAAGCCCCCATCGCCAAGCTCAATTTAAGACCTTCAAAACCACACAAAACTCCATGACGCACCTCATTTTCATGATTTTTTAAGAGGCAAAAAAGAATGCTAATAGAGCCAAAAAATAGAGATTTTGCATTATTTAAAGATTCAATGAATGGTATGGTATAGTTAATCTTTGACAGTCGTACACCTTTGAATTTTGGATTGATCCGTACGATTTGTTTAATTCTTGTTTGGCGTATCAATTTATTGAATGCGCATCGTACGGGAGACTGAGATTGTGTTGGCTGTACTATGATATGTCTGCAATAAATCCTCCGTCGTATCGTGTAAAATCTCACCCATCGTGCTATGCTCACTCGTTGTACTATCGAAGGATTCACTCATCGTACGGTGTAATTTCCTTTATGCCGTACGGTGTCTTCTTTATGCCATACATTTCCAACTTAGTGCAACTCAACTCCTCTTTATATTGTTTGCCCTTCGTACGTCTACCGCTGTATTGCTTTGGTCTTAGACTATATGGTTGCCCGTGTGTCTTGTCCATATAGAGTTTTACTATGTTGGCCGTGCATACTCCGTATTGTGTGTGGGATATGTTGTACTATAAACTTGTGCCGCTGCCATATTGCACAACAATTATCCCTCTGTATGTTGCAAGACCTCTGTACCGTGTGACACAGTTTCTCCTCTGTACTGGAAGAATTCTGCCGTATGTTTTTTCTCCCAATCGACCCCGATGTCTTCCATATGGTGCAAGGAATTAATCTGTGGCGCCGTTGTACCATGTGTTTTGGATTATACCGTACGGTCTTTGCTCCACGCCGGTGCTATATCTACTATACATGTTGCTCCTTCTCCTTCGTATGGTGCCCTTGCCTTCGGTCTATTGTTCTTCTTTGATGCTCCTTGTGTCTTGTCTGTATGGGGTTCCCTGTGTCCTTGTTCGTATGGCCTTCCTTGTCTCTTGTTTGTTCGTACTTCTTGCTCTCCGTATTGTGCACACTTGCCTCCGTGTGTTTTGAAACAACTATACGGTGTACTTTATATTCTGGTTGTACTGTACCTTATAATATTTTTTAATTTTCTTGCTTCAATTTTTTTCATCAGCTATAATTTTAATTTTCTCGATTTTGACCTTTTATTTGTTCATCTTATAATTGTTGTCAGAATTATTTTAATATTTTTTCCTTCAGTTGTTGAATAATATTTTTTCTTCTTCCTTTCCATTGTTTCTTTATTTTCTATTTTTCTTTTTCTTTTTCTATAATCTTTTGTGAAGTTGATTTGAATTGACCCATATTTGTATGCTCCACGTTAAATATTTTTCTCTCAGTACTTTGAGACATACCATTTGTTATTTTGCATTCTTCTACAAAGTTGGATATCTCTGTTGCAACTGTTGTCTTTTGCCAAACATGGGCTGCATTTCGCGTACATAAACTCCTCCAACTTTTGAATATCATTCTTCATCAGTCGCTCTTCACTAAGAGTTGTAGCTTCAAGAAAATTACAAGTCGACGAAAATACTTCATAGTCCTCCATTTGCCAGTGAAATAGGCCACAAAGAGGATTTTTTTCATTGTTCGAATATGACTGCAACTCCAAAATTCTTTCATCATCTTGTTCCATTGAACCTCGACTCTCTGTCCATTCTTCTATAGAATTTGAATTTGATGAATCCAAGGAGGTTGCTTCCTCATTGACTGCTTGGTTTTTCAAATCAGTTATATACTTCCAACCCTTATTCTCAATGAAGATTGTATTCTTTTCCCAGTTGTGATCGGCTTTGGTTGCCACCAGCCAATCCCGACCTAACAATGCATTGTACGCTTTCTTCCTTAATTAAATGACCACAAAGTTCAACAACAATATTTGAGTTCCAATAATTACCTTTTGTTCCATTAAAAATCCAAGTACCTTAATACCTTGTTGGTCTGCACCCACTAGTTGGAAAGTTGGCGGCCAAATGGTCGGCTTGCCGAGACTTCTCCAAGCGTTTTCTGAAAGTACATTCATGCCCAACCTGACATCAATAATTGTATTGGTGAGATTCCTTCCAAGGATCTCCATATTCACCACCGTTGGTTTCTTTGTTGTGTTAACTGTTAGTAGCATTGGATCAATCATTTGGTTGCCCGATAGTGGAGGTTCAATTAGTGGTTCTTCATTTTCACTAGGTTACAATTGGGTCGTAGCATGTACTATCTCATTCTCCCCTGGTACAATAGCATTTTGAAGTTCAAGAATACTTTGTAATAAATCCACTACTTTAACTGGTACAGTAGCTTGAAGTACTTGTCGTGGAATATTTTTCTCAGATTGTAATTGGTTTGTTACCGTACTTGCATTTGCATTTGAGTGGTGTCGTTCATTGTCTATAGCATTCTCCACTTCGGCCCTTGCTTCACAAAGCCTTTCTTTTTTTATACGTGGGTCCGGATACACAACCTTTTTTGCTTGGGCATGAGTAATGGCCAATACTTCATTATGCCTTACATTGATCATATTGACACTTGCCTTTTGCTTTGGACATCCGGTGTGTTCGTGGTTTCCAGGTCTACACCATTTGCACAGTAATCGCACCTTATCTTGCTTGTTTTTGCAGTCTCTCGCAAAGTGTCCCCATTCGCTACATTCTCGACATTATATGATAGGGCGTCCTTTGGGGTCATATTGTATTTGTCTTTGTCCTCTTTGATTTTGATAACCGCCTGAAGATGTATTCTGTGGAGTGGACTCCCCCTGCATAAAGAGTACTTGTGTACTCATTGTTTTAAAATTGTATGGGCACTCCTTTATTGAATGGCCCAGAACTTGGAAAATCTCACAAAACATCTTTTTAGGACAATTACTTTTGTGTGCCCCTCAATTTTGCAATTAGTACACCACAATTTGTTAGTTTTCTTCTTGGTTTCCTTCTTTGCCTTCAATTCTTTCATCATCCGGAGCATGTCCCTCCGGAGTGCTTGTACTGTTCCTGATTCATCATCACTATTGTCATCCAAACTTCTATCTTCCTTTGTTTTTCTTTTATTATGCGAGGACATTTTATCTTCACTTTCTATGTCCATTGCCCGATTGTAGGCTTCGGTGTACGATGACGGAGGCACTACTTTCATTTTCTTCCTCAACGAAGGAATTAATCCTTTGATGAAACCATCTTTTCTTTAGTCCATCGAATGGTTGGATTTCTAATTTACCAATAACTCCTTCAGCCTACGATTATAGGCTCACATGTTTTCATGTTTTCCCTGCTTCGTGTTGTATATCTTTGCTACGATTTCGTTGTCTCTCAAAAGTTTGTATTCTTCCTGGAATGCTCTTTTTAATGCATCCCATGTGGCTTTGTGCTCTACATCTAATTATGTATACCAATCAATCGCCATGCCTTTGAGAGTCATTGGAAATGCTCTAAGCCAATATGCTTTGTCATCTTGACCATTTGCTACCCAGATTGTCTCACAAGTTTTACAATGTCGTACAAGGTCCTTTGACCCATTTCCGGTAAACTTTGGGAGCTTCTGCCGCTCCACATTCAGACTTGCTGGAGGAGTCACCATCTTACCTCTTTGATGCACCTTTTATGACGATAACCTATTTGCAGAGTTTTGATTTGTACGTTCCATTGCGTTCCCCACACTCTCAGACAAGTTGCAATCCTCTACTCGTCCCTCTTCAACATTCGTCACCCTCAGGTTGCCTTCGGGGTCCTTTTGGTGCTCCCTTTGTCTTGGTGTTTTCGGCTTCAATCTTCCAATATCCAATTCTTCTATCAATGTCTAGTGTTCAATCTGGCGTATGGTCTTTGTCAGACTATTGGTAGGTTCTCCCTCACCTTCCCATTTGACCGACTTTAATGGTATGCACGGTTCTCCATCGGCAAGGTTGATAGTTTCTTCTTTGCCTTCCCTTTTGCCCGACGATAAACCTTCTTTGTCACTTGGCGATGCTTCTTCGTCTGTTGATGATGGTCTGTACAGTTCTCTAGCATTGTTCTCTTCTTCACTTTCCTCTTCTTCCTACGTTGATGGTACGAACGATTCTTTGTTTTGGTCGGCGAGATTGGTTTATGTTTCGTTAGGAAGTGGTAGATGTCGGGCTATCTCTACCCACTCTCCCTTCGTACATTCTCTTGTCCTAATTGTTCTCTTTCTCTCCCGACCACAACTTTTTCTTACACTTCGGCTTCTACTCTCAGTTGGACTCGGGCTTTCCCTCAGAAACCCTTTGCCTTCTTCAACTTTGCTTCTCAATCGTCTCCTTTGTTCTCTTTGTTCGATGATCCTTAAAGATCGCCTGATCTCTTGATCTTGAGTACGTTGTGGTCTCATCCTGCCTTTATTGGGGTCTAAGGGCATGAATCTCTCAAGTGTGACCCGATTTCTTTAAGGTAATGGCGCCAAATGTTTGCTGCTCTATTTGATAAATTAAATACATGAATTAATATAGAGATGACAATGCATGCGTAAAATATATCTTTATTCGCTCATGAAATTATTACAAAAGAAGACCAAAGATGGTTAGCCAAGGATCATAGTTGATCCGACTAGATCATACTACTCTCCTTGACAATACATAATGTATTTAAAGGACCCGACGGTTGCCAATAAGAGCATAACCTTCAACCAACCGATGCTTATAACTACCCACAACCGACAACCAATTATACAAACAATTAATACATAGTTGGTTAACCAATATTACCGAAGCGTAATAAATTATAATAAACATTGTACATCGACTACAGAAGGGAAGAAAAATCTAGAAAGTGGGCCTTTTTGAGTATTTTAGTTCGAATTTTATTTATGGCGGGAGTATCATGCTTCATTTCAACAAGTGAACCGATACAATCCAGTTTACTAATTTATACTTTGTAAAAGTGGGAGGATAATTCCTTAGATCTTGCACTACTTTATAAGAAGGCCTTTCTACTTTATACTGTATAGATTAAATGTTTCTTTATTATAAAGTAAGAAAGTTGAAGGGCAATAGGGAGATTGGGATTTTTGTCCTATTATCACTTAGATTAGAAGAAAATTTTAGTGTAACAAAGGCTTCTCCTAGTGTGTAATGACTAAGAGCATTCAAGGAGTATTAAACTCAAATATTACCCTGGTTAACAACTCCTAGAAGTAAGATGTAGGGTGAGATTATCTATATTAAAACAAAATATTATAGAGGAAAGTTGGGCATACATCTGCAAAACATTATGACCTACAATGTTGGAGAAGAGACTGAGTACTTGGAGTGTAATATTATTAGATAAGAGAAAGGCAGGTTTTAGGGGAGAGTTTACATTACTGACCACATTTCACTATGTTATTTTGGGGGGCTTTTAGCAATCTCCTAGTATATTCTTTTTGCAGATTTTAGGTAGACATTTGACTTGGTTTGGATACATCTCTTTCCAAGAATTTTGCAGGCTATTTATATATCAAATTCTGTTGTTACCGCTTTGTGAGGCTCTAAGATTGTTGATGGTTAATTTGGGGTTTCCTAGAATTTCAATCACTTCCTTGAGAGTACTTTAAAGTCAGCCAGGGGTGCCCTCTGTTGTCAACTCTCTTCAATATTTTCATGGATTAGATTGAAGGATTTGTTTGGCAACATGATTTTGTTGACTATGCATGTACATTACATCAAGTTCAGATTGCTATATTGCTTTATGTTAATGGTGTGGCACTCCTTTCTAACTCACATGACGATTTTCAAAGGCGGGTTGATGCCCTTGCTCTCTTTTGTGAGCTTCCCTAGCTTATGGCCAACCTTAGTGAAAAGTAAAACTATGTCATGATCTTACATTTGTATGCTTCCTAGGTTATAGTTCTTCAAAGTAGAGCTTGTTGATCACATTTATGTGGGTATATCATTTATTAGCATCTTCTATTTTCAAGTGTGCCTTTGAGTCACACATTACCAAGGGATATGATTATTTGTGTTTTAATGTTAATTCGTTTAAATAATTTTCTAGCATATTAGTTCAAAGGTTTGCCTGGTCAACACAATAATTAAACTATAATAACCACCCTAGATTTTTTTTTGAAAATATTGCAATTGGAAATGAGATACATGCAACTTCCTTTCCACTTTTTGATCACCTAGATCTTGGAATGGGCAAGGTGAGAGCATATGGTGTCAAGATTACAATGAAACTGAAATGGAACAATTGAAAGGAAAGCACTAAGCGGCAAGCCAACAAAAACGACTTATTTAGTGGAGTGCATATGCAATACTGGAAGAAGTAAATATCCACTTATTTAGTGGGAAAAAGGCACTTCCACATATTGAGTGGGAAGCTTATACAACATTGAAAATGAAACTCAAGCTTCTTCTACTTATCCAGTGGTGAGCAAATCCAAAACATGAATAACAACTCTTCCAATTTTCAATGGTGAGCGATTACAATAAACTACTTGTTCAGTGGGGTAAGTACATAAGTAAATATCAAAGCAACCCACTGGTAGTACTACTATCCAGTGTTATAAAATGGAATGCATGAAATAGTAGCTTTTGGTGATATGACCATCCGAAGCATTACAATGTTAGTACATTTGCATCATAAAAATCATAATAAGAGGATTGGTTGCTAATAACAAGTGCTGATGTAAACTAGTAAAGCTATATCACTTCAAAATGAAGCCAAATCACACGGATAATCAATATAATCAAATGCCCAACACAAAAAGGCTTTGGATAAAGAAAATAGGAGGTGTTGTAGGTCTGCAACACTTGGTTTCTCGTAGGTATGAAGACCAAGCTGGTCTGTCTTGCTGCAATAAGCACTCAAAAACAGTATATTAACATTGACAAAATACAATCTCTCAATAGCATTGAATCCTCCTTAAAAAGGTACGACCTGCCAATAAACAACAATATACTTGCCCCAAATTGATGTCGAATGCTGATAATGAAGTTTATTAATCATGTTGGAGTGAATAAATGTCTTGTACCTAGTTATTTCACTTACTAGGGACTTAGGGGACGTTCACATGTTAAGTTTACTTAGGTCCTAAGATTTTTTCTAGAAGGTGTTAGTTGTCATTAGTTGTTATCTTATCTTTTGACTTGTAACACATGTGACCTAGGTAGTTGTGATAAGATGTTTCATGTCATAAGATTAAGACACTTGTCATAATCTTATGACATCTTAGGTCTCACCTTGGCTATATAACCAAGGGTCTCTCTCACATTGTACATTGATCCTTTTTGCATTCATTGATAGGAATACAGTTTATTCTTGTCATATTGATCTTCTAAATATTTTGTGCTTTCCATAGGCCTTGGCCTTTAGATTTTGGGTGGCTATCTCCATAGCCAAATCTTACATGGTATCAGAGCAAGTTGAGTGCCTTTGGTTAGTCTTTTAGGAGATCTTGAGTGCAAATCTTGTATTTTCTTGAAGCATTGAGTATGCTCTTCTCTTGCATCTTTGGATGATCTAGAGAATCATAATGGTTAGTCTTTTAGGAGATTTTGAGTGCAAATCTTGTATTTTCTTGAAGCATTGAGTATGCTCTTCTCTTGCATCTATGGATGATCTAGAGAATCATAAAGGTGTGATAGAAATACCAGATTTTGGGGGATTCCTTTTTTGGCTTTATATTGCAGGTGCATTTTGGGAGCTTGTTGCATCAGATTTGAGCTCACCATTGTGTTTGAAGTGTCGAAGAAAGTCAAATTTGCCTTTTGTTTTGTCCTAGTTAGACATTCGAGGCCAAATCTACAAGGGTTTGAAGATTGAAGGTGGTTGCTAGATCCAAGAGGTAGCTACCACTTCAGAGCATTTTGAGCCAAAAAGAATGCTACCATCACGCTCAGAAGGCCCAAAAACCCCAAGATCGATTGTCAAATCGTCGAGTTTGGACAAGTTATCTATTGAGGCAAATGTTTTTTGCCCAGTGAGTCGTACGGCCCCCAAGTGTCATTATTGCAATGGTACAATTTTAATTTTTGCAAAAATAAAATAAAATATTTTATGTGAAAAAAAAATTGTCAAAAAATATTATTTCGCAGTTTTTTATATTTATAAAGTTTAATTAAAAAATAAAAACAAGGGAATTTTTTTTCTTGCGGGTCAAATCTCCACAGAGTATCGTCTGTAGTGTCACATGTACCGGATACCTGTGGGCCCCTCTGCGATGGTCACGTGGCCACATGACAGTGGGCCATGCGAGCCCCTAGCCCTACTGCGCGCATCAAGAAATCGACGGGGTTTTTTTAATAAAAAATAGTGACTGTGATTTAAATCGACTAGTCAACCCACAATAAACCGACAAATAGTTTAGAAAACCGGCTTGCTTTTTTTCAACCGACAACCGTCAATTTTATACGAAGGACATTAAAAAAAACCGGTGAGAAGAATGAATATTCTGCCCATGTTCCAAAAGATTCTGGTAGGGTTTTGATCGACGGTGACGGCTTGACAATCGTCAATTTTAAGCCCAAAAAGTTGGAGAATATTCGGCTAGAGGAGGAGAATATTCCTTTTTGACAGGTATACGGCCGTCAATTTGAAATGCTGACATCAGCATTACGTCGGCTCTGTTTTGAAATTTTCTTACCCCTCATAGATGGAGGTTTTGTTTTTGTAGTTCAACTTTGAAGGCTTGTAACTTGTTTATTCTAACTCCTTTTTTTGACCAATTTTTTTTATTTAATTTTTCGTGCTCTACGTGCTGGTGTAGATGGTTTTTGATTTTGATGCACGAATTTTTCAGAAAATTCAACTTGTCATAGGTGTTGCTGAGCAGTCACCATTTTTGGAACTTCCAGGGCTCCGTTTAGGCTCATACAAACTCCTTTTCAGGTGCAATTTTTTAAAAGTGCATATTTTTTCGAGAACTTCACAATGGTGCTGCTATTTTGTATTCATTGTGAACAAAAAATGTACTTTTAGCATATAGGCTTATTTGGCTCATTTTGGCAGTTGTATTGCATAGATCACAGTTTGATCTTTTGCATGTTGATCACAGTTTGATCTGGCCTTATTATGGCAATTGTAAGCATTGAAATCAAAAGACCACTTAGCCAATTCTTACAAGTGGCCATTGTAACCGCACTAAATATAAAGTACCAAATCATTTGCTTGGAGGGGGGGGTTCTTTGATTGAGTGAATTTGGGGGAGTTGTGTTGTGTGATTGTGCTTTGAGTTCCCTCTTTTGCTCTTTAGATTTCAGCCATGGGGCATCCTAAGTTCCCTTTCTTAACTCCACGTAACTATCCAACTCATATGTGGATCCAAAACCAAAGACATGTACCGGCTTATCGGAAAGTGGGCAGCAGTACTAATACTGGAACATGAACCATTACTCCAATCCCGAGACAACTCCTCATGACTGGAAATTGCACTTGGGTCCCAAACTTTACTATTTTTGCCCAAAGCAATGCTACAACTAGGAGTAATCCCATCATCCAACTCAAAAAGCAGATTGTGATACGACATATCAACATCTACCTCAAACAAAGGATTATCAATAAACCGAAGGTTATCCTCAACTCCCGAATCAAACCAATCCTCTTGCTGTTCCGAACTCCTATTTTCTATTTTTTTGGACAATGTGCAAGATCATACTTCTCCTGGATGAGATCAAGCTCCATCATTACTTGTTTGATCTCCTTTGCCCTTTCTCTACCTTCCTTCTCCTTAAACTGTTGAGTCTAATAGAGCTGATCGTTTGCTTCAAGAAGTGCCTCTTGGACACTTTCCAAAGCAAGCTTTGTGGAATTAAGCTCGATGGTGAGCTCAATAACCTCCTCCCTTAACTGCTTAGACATAGCCAAGGTTTCATTTGCAAACTTGGTGGCTATATCTCTATCATGTATCATGTGTAAGTAAGCCGTTTTAAATTCTTCCATAGAGCTCTTCAATGTATGTAAATCAAAAAATGAAATATTAAGCTCACTTTGTCCCATAGATGCATTTTGAATTAAATTTTCCACATGCATATGTTTTCTATCCAAACTAGACAAAATGTGCACTTCACTTTCAGTGGATACCAAGAGTTGTCTTTTCCAATCATGATCAAGCAAAAATGATGAACTGCTGTTATGTGGCATGTAAAAATCAGAAATCAATTTACACTTGTCGACAAAGTTTCCACGGCTGTCCCAAATCTCGTTTGCCTCTTCTTCAAAGCTTGCCTCATCTTCATCACTAGGCCTCCGATCAAAATTAGCCCCAAGCAGAAACATTTTTGATTTGTCTTCAAGATCATGCCTCTCAAAATCAATTCCCTCTAAGGCATCCTTTTTACATTTTTTATGCTCTAAGGCTGGGACATCAGCTTGGTTAGAAGAAGATTCCTCCCAAACTAATTCTTCATCATACTTTGGTTCCCAAACACTTGGATCCCATCGTCCAATGAGCTGATGTTTTATTTTTGAAAGAGTATGCTCAATGCATATCTCCTGAGTGGTTGCCTCCCAAATCACTTGAGACTCTCCCTTATCATCCCCAATAGTGGATTGTGAATCCAAATTGGCTAAGCTACAAGGTCTGTGCTCAAAATCAGTTACCTGCAATGTGAAAATTAGATTCCTTTTCAAGATTGAAAACATCACTATCAATGCCATCCTCTATGCATGGATCTCAAGATGAAGTAAGGACATCATTACAAACAAAAAAGAATTCATCCCAATGTGGATCATTGTCATACTTAGGTGCCATCCCAATGTGGATCATTGTCATATTTAGGTGCCAACACACCTGGATCCCATGTGTAGAAAGGCTGATCACTTTGTTTAGAGAATAAGTACTCACTGTGCTCCTCATGAGTAGTTGCCTTTCTGAATAAGTGACTCTCCAACTCATTATCATTGAAATCATCATAATTATCTTTCTCCATAGGCTTGATTTGGTAGTCCATCCCAAAGCCACCAGTGTCACCATTACCCACATGGGATAAAGAATCATCGTTATAAGCTGATTCAATGACATCATCTCTTTTGTTCTCATCATTCCCATCATCTAAAGATAACTCAACTTCATTGGATAGCTCTAAGGGAGTATACAAGGTTGCTGTTTCGTCAAAACCTTCATGCACAACCTCATCTACAACAGTTGCATGCATGACCAAAGAGTCATCCTGAGGCTCCGTCTCACATTCATCAAGCTTCAAAGCAATCACTTCATGAGATTTTTCTACTATGAACTTCTCTTCAACCACCTGCTCTTCATTGAACGCATGAGGTTTCAACTTTGCCACCTCCCAAAAATGAAGTTCTGGTTCCTTCTTGTCAAACTTCTCTATGAGTCTCTTAGTAAACTCAGTATATGATGTAATCTAAGCATGCCCCATTATGATCATCCCATGATGCCACCACTTATGTGCAACTTCATCAAGGTGCATAGTAGCACATTTTATGGATTCTTCTTCTGGCATGGGGTTTTGATTGAAGTATGTGTCCACCCTTTGAACTCATGCTCTCGCTGAAATATCACCAGATTCGTCAAAGTAAGGAAGGCTAAGTTTTCCAACTTTCCTTTGTAAGTTGGATGGTGTTCTCTATTGCGCCTATTGGGCGTATGCCTCATCTTGAGATCTATATAATCCCGGAGTGGTATGTCATGCTAAAAACCGGGTCCTACGGCTAACGAATCTTATTTAAATTGTTCTTGTTGTTCAATCAAAGTAAGCTCCGGATTAGGTGGAGCCTCAACTCTGGATGGAAAAATGGGCATTTGGGGCCTTGCCATTGTTCCCCCATTCTGTTGATTAACTGCTCTATGTTGCCCTACACCATTACCCTGTTCCAACTGTTTCATCCTCTGTATTAGTTGTGCTAATTGCTAGTTGGTTTCTTGAGCATGTTGGGCTGCTCTCCCTTGCCCCCTAACCAAAGCATCTAACAGTAACATTATCCTATCAAGAGGTGCCTCATGTCTCTCAGCCTCTTCTCCTGTCACACTGTACACATATTTTCTGAATTAGATGACTTTACAGAATGAGTTTGTTTGAAAGATGTTTTAAATTTTTTGCATTGAGTTTCATATGCCATTCATTTTGAGCTTGCATAAAGTAAATAATGGAAAGTACAAAAAATAGAGGAAAAACGCACTAGGAAAAAGAGCTTTCAGATCATTCAATATTCAGATTTCAATGACAAAAAATTTCAGACTTACATAAAATATATCAGATTTCTGGAAATACTTTTTAGACCTGGAAATAGAATGCCACAACCAAATAAAGTCTTCTTAAGCAATAACATTCACCACAGTGATCAAACTTGTGATCGCCTTGCAATCACCAAGCAATATCTACTGTTATCAGACCCCAACAATGACCCAGATCAACCTATACAGCAGCAGGTTCAAATCCAACAATAACCCCAAATTGGGCGCCTAGCATAAGAGGGCGATTTGCTTAGATAATTCAGGTTTCGCTTGATAAACTCAAGTGAGTACTCTATCTTGGGCACTTTGACAAGAGGAATCTGAATAATCAATACCCACATTGCAAAAACCAACGGATAAGGAGATATGAATCAAAAACCAGTTTCAGATCTAGACCAAAAGTGCTTAGAAAAAACTGAAAATCATCACCAAACCATCTCCAAACTACACCAAATTGAAGCAACACTTCCACAAGCTAAAACCCATTGACTACCACTCAAAAATACTCAAATATCCTCATCTTTTCTTGACTGAAACTGCAACAATGAAACTCTAAAGTGATCCCTGGATGAAAGCACACCTCAATCAGCTAGGGTAGGTTTTGCACTACCGAAATCGGCTCCTTAATGCCAAGGGTTTTCGTCCTCAACACCTGATTGCAGACCTTTGGAGTAATTCCAGCAACATCTCCTTATGCATCCATTTTCAACATGACCATATGAAAGCCAAAACTCATATTTATAAAGTGAGGGAAGGATTAGGGCAACTTGCATTTGAGTTTGGATATATTTCCCTCTCATTTCACTTTATGAAATGACATGAAATTACCCCAAGAGGGGCGTCCAACTTTTTGCCTCCAACATTTCACTTTTGATTTTTAATTTTTAAATGACATTAAGCCCAAACTAAGCGTCCCACCTTATGAGGCATAACATTAACCTTTAAAAATGATAAATAAACCTTTTTTCTAGGCATCCATTTGAAATACATGGCCCCTCTTTTAAAACAACGTTGTGCAACTAGGCCAAGGGGTTTTCTCATAAGGAAACTATTTTGCCTTATTCAGCCTTCTAAAACAACGCTAAGTTATCTCATTAGGCACCAAGGTACTTTTTGATGACCACCTATCCCCTTAAATAATTCAACCTTAGGCTCTCCAACGCCACCATAGAAATAACATTGTTGAGGACACTAAGAGTTTGAGACCAGCTTCTCGAAGTAGACTTACTATAAATAGCAATTGCTAAAAATAGTAAGTGCTCACCAAATAACAAATTGGCCAAAACATTAAAGCTCGTCAGACAACTCCAACATATTGCCCAAACAAGAAACCCTACAGTGCATTGCTGCCCAAACTAGTTACTAAATATAGTACCTACTAAAAATAGTGAATCAAAACCGAACTAGCCCAAAGGACATCAAAAATGGGGACAATAGAAAGATCTTGAGGATAATGCCTTGGTTGCAGTGGGAAAGGCCAATCATGAGTCTCAACTATATCAATTTTTTCACTTTGTGCCACATTCTCCTTCTACAACATTGCTTACTTATTTAGATTCAATGAGTAAGTTATGGCATAAGCGGTTTGGACATCTTAACTACCGCTATCTTCAACAACTTAGCTCATAGGATATGGTCACAGGTCGCCCTCACATCAACTTTTTAGATGGTGTATGTCCAGGTTGTTCTATGGGTAAGCATCGAGAAGAGAAGTTTGATAAAGGGAAGTCTTGGAGGGCTTTAAAAGTTCTTCAATTGGTTCACAGTGATCTAGTGGGCCCATTTCGAGTCTTGTCCTTCAGCAAGGCTCGCTATGCACTCACCTTCATTGATGACTACTCCAGATTCACTTAGGTCTACTTTCTTCGCCAAAAAAACAAATTCTTTGACAAGTTTCAAACTTTCAAGGCTCATGTTGAGAAACAATCTGGAAAGTATATCAAGATTCTTTGTATTGACAATGGTTGAGAATATGTGAACCATAATCTTGTGCAATTTTGTACTCTTGAAGGGATCGATCTTTAGCATTCAGTTGCATACATGCCACAACAAAATAGTGTTGCTGAAAGGAAAAATAGGACCCTCAAGGAAATGGCTAGTTGCATGATTCATGCTCGTTCTCTTGGTCTAGAATTTTGGGCTGAAGCCATTAATTGTGCTACACACATTCAGAATCGGGTTCCCCACAAGGCATTGAAAGGCATGACTCCTTTTGAGGCTTGGTGTGGTAGGAAACCAATTGTGCAACATTTTCGAGTTTTTGGCTCTCTAGCTTGGGCATGCATTCCTCTAGAGAAGTGCAAGGCTTTGGAACCTCAAAGCAGGCCTTGCATCTTTGGATATCCAAATGGTGTCAAAGAGTATCGACTCTTGTATCCAAAGATACATGAGCTCTTCATTGAGAGGAGTGTTCACTTTGAGGAAAGCTCTCCTAGCTTGACGTTTGATCTTCATCATCCTTCCTCCACAGTGGACTTAGATGATTCTACCTCACCTCCTACTCGTAGGGTTGCACCTTCGCAGGGTTCTCATTCTGAGGTTCAAGATTCTCGTCCTTCATCTCCATCATCTTCACGACTGTTGGTGTGTGTTTTGAATACGCCACCATACACAGAATAAAATGCCCAAGGACACTTTATCCTCTCTTGAAAAGTAATTGCAAATACCTAGAAGATAATACAATGACTCCAATGTTTCTTTTGGCCAGGTTATGACATATGGACAAGGTCAGTGGGCGTTGTGATTTGCTGGTAATCACAAGGGGACTTACGTAAAATTCATTTCGCGAGTTGAGGACTTAGGCGGTTTTATCGTTGAAGCTCTTTCGATGGGTATTTCAGATATTCCAAAAAAAAAGGCAAAAGGATAAGGGTTTAGAGATCTAAACTACGCCTAAGAATTCAAGAGACAACAACGATTAGACAAAATGGGTAACCACACTTCGTTTCGCCTCCTTCGGACAACTACGCGAAGCGGGTGCAATCTTCAACGGAGGTGATAATGGTTTTCATGTTCGAATTGATAATCAAAACAAACAGAAGTTAAGCATCCACGATTTAATGGCTCAGACTAACTTTACACGTCGAGTGCAAATCATCCACTCGACAAAAGTATGAGCAAAATTTTATCCACCACTGCGATCAAATCTATCATTCATCTAACCAACATGTAATGAAATGCTATTCTAATTCTACTCCAAGTGTTGACGGAGAAATATTAAACCTTGCATACTACTTGAAAATAAAAGTTGTTCTTAGCAAATCATGCACAAGAGCTTTTATAAACGGAAATAGTTTCGTCGCAACAATTTTTTATTACTCACTTCACAAATTACAAATGAGGGTCCAAGAGTTTATATAGAGTTCCATAAATTGAATAAATGGCTCAGATTAAACATGAGCCGACGGTCAAGATTTAACAAATGAAACCCTAATTAGGGTTTCTCAAAATGACTTCAGTTAACTGGCAATGAACAGCAATGAGTTGGCATTCAGAGCTATTTTCAGGGGACTACATTCTGATCCTCTCGAGCCACCGTATATTCACCGAATCTGGACACGATCAAGGCAACTTCATCCATGGTAACCTGTGGAAGCATGCCGATTCTAAATTCCAACCCATCCATGCTCTCAGCGCATTTGGCGAAGGTCTCCTCCTACTCTGGTTTAGTCTTTTCAAAGGACTCTCGGATACTCAGGAAGTTTGCCAATTTGGCCCAGTCCTGCCTCAAGATGGGTCCAGTGATGTCAAAGATATTTTCCTGGACACTTTCCTTCAAAACTTCCAATTGCAGGTCATTCTCTCGCAGAGCCTCTTTATCCAGGATATCGGCAATTATGTTGAGGATTTTGGCCTGAACTTCCTTGACCTGTTCCTCCAATCTGATGCCGTCAACCTTTACCCTCTCCAAGACTTCACCTCGTGCTGTCAAGGCCCAATACCAAGTGTGGAAGTCATAGGCTGCTCCCGCTGCGATGACGCCTCCCTCTATCAATTCTTGCTTAGGAACTCCTTTCAGAATCCCAAGGCAAGGGATTATCCTATCCTGCGTGTCCGGAAGGCTGTCCCATACTTCTGCCAAGGAGGCTAGCCTAGAAAGTAAGGCAGTGGCCTGACCATAAACCAAAGTTAATCTTTCTATGAATGTCTTAGCTTCAATCCCCTTGGCTGCTATCCATTCTTTGGCCTTCTGAACCGTGAGCCTGTTTTCTTCTATCTCTTTAACGGCCTCTTGTGAAGAGTTGGGAAGTAGAGGAGCCGCCGTAATATCCTGATCAAGTGGCTTGATCAAGTGCTGGGTGTACTCTCTTAAGCGCTCAATTTCCAATTGGCACTCCTTTCTTTTGGCTACCTCCTTCGCCAACCTTGATTTGATGGCAGACACAAAATTATCCAAATCTTCCATTTCTTGGCCCTTAGTGGTTGGACCCAAGTCAATGGTTGTGATGGTGTAATCCTGCGGAGCCATATCCTCCTGCGGCTTGTCCGCTGTAGGCACGGCAATCTGTACTGTCCTATTGCCGGCCTCGTCTCTTTGTATGTTGGAGAATTTCTTCGCCGGCTTTTTAGCCACGGTTTGAGACAGTCTAGCCAAAAAGTCTGCCGTATCATTTTCTTCTAGTTCATCTGCCGGCACTTGTACCTTTAGCCTTTCCTTCAGCCAATCCGGGATCGTAAGCTGCTCAACACCGTCTTCCTCCGGCACGCCTTCTTTGTCAGGAACATCCACAATTCCCCTAAGGGCTGAAATCATCCCTTCCTGGAAATCCTCATCTTGGGCGCCCACATCGTCGTCATCTGACTCCAATATTTCGGTGCCCGTGGGAGAAGGCGGCGCATCGTCATCTGGCTGAGGCTCTGTGTTGTCTTCAGGAACCGGAGAAGGATCCCTCATGTCTGCCAGTGAAGCATCGGCAGTAGCTAATATCTCCTCAATATTCCTAGAGGCGGCCGATTGAGAAGGTTTTATCCTGGCCTGCTTCTGGACTGATTCCTTTCCTGCAGCTATTTCTTTCCTCTTCCTAGAAGTGGTGGTCTCCATCACTTGTATGTCCTGGGATGCTCCCGCGTTGGAAGAATAAGACTCTGCCTCGCTTAGCATGTCATAGGTCAGGGTTATCTTTTGGCACCTTAATTCTTGAACTCGTTGATCAACCCACCACTGAGTGAACTTGACGACAGGCCTCATCAAGATGTTCAAGTCAGCATGCTTTGCTTCTGACCACCGGACAGTGGGCAAAGCCGAACTCTCATCGAAGCGTGGCTGTGTCTGATTTTCGTCCTCCTCTAACTAATCTGGCACGTGACAAAATTATGTTGCTCTGATCAAGCTGAGCGGCAATC
This sequence comes from Sequoiadendron giganteum, assembly GCA_007115665.2. Taxonomy (NCBI): domain Eukaryota; kingdom Viridiplantae; phylum Streptophyta; class Pinopsida; order Cupressales; family Cupressaceae; genus Sequoiadendron; species Sequoiadendron giganteum. The sequence continues at coordinate 18,082,807 of CM021100.1, forward strand.
TGGACCACATCTTCCGTCTGACCTCAAATTCATCTGCAACATTTGCCCAAAAGTCCTCCAGTTCGACCCTATGCTTGTATCTCCTTCCATCCACCATCTTGATGTGGTGATGAGGGTCGTAGTGATTCCTGGCCGGATATGGGGAAAAAGGGTAATGCTGTATCTCGATTCTGGCACTATCAGCTGCCTGTGATGATGGGCAAGACTCCAGCATGTTCCCTATAAAGAAGGGAAAAGTTACTGCCGCCTTTTGCTTCACCCTTTGAAGACCTTGGAACTCTTCTAACTGCCTTAGCACTTCGAGCAGGACCATCTTATTTGTGGGGAAGATGGGCAGGCGGTACAGGCTCCCGGTATATCCCTGGATTCTGATGTACGTAAATCGAGGATACTGGATAAACCATGACCCATATTTACCAATCAGCTTCTTGGCCTCAGGAGTCAGCCGTCGATGCGTCCCTCCTTGGAGTATTCTGGTGATATACATGAGGAAAGCGTCGTGAGCCCGCCGGAAGTGCGCCTTTTCCTTCAACTGCAATTGTGGATAGCAGTCGTATGCCTTCAACTCATTTGACCCACTGCCGACCGTGCCCTTGCATATCAAGCCTGCATACTTGTAAGTTCTAGCCAACATATAGATGACATAAGAACTCATATAAAACGTTTTGGTTTTCTCTAGGTTGATAAGCTGGTGGTGAAGATTATTGCTTATCATTCTCGCCCAGTTGAACATCTTGACACCTTCTGTGAGGTCCTCAATGAAGTAATACATCCACGACTCGAAGGGTGCTCCTGAGGGATTGCCTGCCACTCTGTTCAGCAAGATAATAATATCTCCATAGTCTTCCTTGAAGTCCGTGCGCAGCAACTTCTTGGGCATCTTCTTGACCGACGGCCTAGGCTTATCCAGCCACAACTTGTCAATGTTGGCGGCACAAAGGCCAGGGCTTTCATCATATAACTTCTGAGCATCTTCCTTGGTCTTGTAGACAGTTTTAGGATATGCCGGAATGCCGAAGGCCTCCTGAATGGCCAACTCTGTCAGATGTGCCAACACTCTCCCATCGGGTGCCACAATCCGCCTCAACTCAGCATCATAGTGAAGTGCACACTCCACCATAAGTTCAGCACAGCCAAGTGCAGGTGGGAATCCGGCAGCTTGAAATATGCCGTTTCTCATCATCCTTCTAGCGGCAGGCGTTGGCAAAGGTCCATTATGCCCATATATTCTCTTCTTAAATTCTTCAAGGTCAATGTGGCCAAGGTCAGTGTCTGAGACATCTTTCCACTTTGACTTTATTCTGGTTTCCGGCTGAGATCCTTTTCTTGCAAACTTCATTTGTGCCTGCCAGGATGTTTCCCTTTGATCGATCGTGAACCTGCAAGCACAAAATTCTTAACATTAATACAAGATCATTTAAAATTAACTTGTTCCGGGGTGTAGCTTGGACAAAAATCGCACTTTCAGCCTATTGAATTAAAATTTCTGTAAAAAAGCAAGCTGAAAGTAATTAAATTCGCCTATCAATGAATGAAATTCGTGCCGGAAACGAAGTAGAAGATAGAAACACAGTGCAAACACATTGTCGATTAACTTCCAAACCTCAAAGATCGTGTTCTGGCTGCGAATGAATTTTAAAATTCAAAAATCTGCCAGAAGAGGTGCGCCAATATGCTGAAAGTATGATTTCAGCAAAGAAATAAATTACTTCTCTCAAAAAATCACACCTGTCAACAAGAAAATGCTACCTCGATTCTCACAACAGTGTTATTCTTATAAATTTCTCCTCTGCGAATGATTTCCTGAAGATTCGAGAGAGATAGCTACTTCTCAGCCGGAATTGTGAAGAAATGAGTTGCTGAAACTCATTTTATGGTTGAGAAGTTCGATTTTCTTCAAGGCATTGTTTTCTTTTGTCTGATTTTCTTCCAATTTTTAGAAACGTTTTCTTCTCAGATTGGCAAACTTCTAATTTCACTTTCAGTTATCAAGGCAAGTTTCCAATTTTCACATCTGTGCCATCTCTGCTTGAGATTTTCGAATTTTCTCAAAAATTGCCTAAGTGTTGGAAAAGATATTAAATTAATTGTTTAAAATTAATTTTCCAACGTATTTTAAATCTTCGAATCATGGCAAAGTTAAATTTATCTAAGGCAAAATAGTTTAATCTTCCAAATAATCTTCGGTTTTTGAATTTTTTTTTTTTAATTAAAATTCCCTAAGTGTCAGGGAAATAATTAAAAATATTAAAATATTAAAATATTAAATTCCAACCCGTTTAACCTTGATACATGGCTAAGTTCGTTCGTCAGAGGCAAAAATATCTCTTTTCAAATTGTCCGCCTAGCCAAAATGTGCTCAATAGCTCATCTGCCAAATTTCAACTTTCTAGGCGGAGTTCTGACCTCTTTGGACATTTTTGTTTAGCCAAACGATCCATCTTCTGGGTTGGGCGAAACTGGAGATCTCTGCCACTTTGCCATTTTTTTACTAGTGCCTTAGGAATTTTCCAAGCTGAGAGGGGCGGACTTCATGCTTGCTTTGCCAAACACTCTTCATTTTGTGCCAAAGAATTTCATTCCGTTGTGCTGAGGATGGTTTTTTGTGCCGACTAAACCTCTTCTTCTTCTAGACATTTCTTTGTTTTTCATGCCTTAGAATAATTTTCCTTCCAAAGTTGGACGAATTTCTTATAATCTCCTGTCTATGGCGTATTTTATTCTCCATTTGTCTTACACTTTCCTTGCCATGGCGAATTTTATTCGTGCCTTGTCCAATGGTAAATTTCATTTGTTTCAACCATTTAATCCAATTTCCAATGAATTCACTTGTAATTTCACCCCTTTCCAAACATCTTGGAGCGCATCTCTTTATATTTTACCTTTCTCCACACTTCTTGGGGCGGACTTCATGTGTCTCTTGCCATTTTTTTCTAGGCTGGGCGAACTTTATGAGTTTCATGCCATCTTTCTCTAGGGGCGGACTTTGAACCTTTTGTGCCATGCGCCTCTTCCAAACATCTTGGGCGGACTTTAGCTTCCTCATGCCAAGGGCGGACTTGGCAACCTTCATGCCATGGCGGACTTTGGAGACCACCTTGCCTATGGCGGACTTGGAGACCACCTTGCCTATGGCGGACTTGGCATATCTCTTGCCAGTGCCTATCTTTGGCATGCCAAAGGTAGGGCGGACTTTGAACTTTCCATGCCATCTTCTTTCTTGAGGGCGCCATTCTCAGACTTAAAGCATTTTCCCAAAATTTTCGCCATTTTTCAAACCTTTTTCACTTTACCTTGATTTTCTTGATTTCTGGAGACATGTTGATTTTCTGCTCTGTAGGATCCAAAAATAGAAACTTTCCAAAAATAGAAACTTTCCAAAAATAGAAAAAGCAAAAAGCATCCCTAAAAAATAGGAACTCCAGAATGGCCTAAAATGCCAAAAATCAAAAAAACAAAAAGCAAAAAAGCAGAATCCCTAAAAAATAGGAAGTGTTAGAAAAGACCGAAAGCAATGGCGATCTTCGTCTACCGGGTCTTCTAAGCACATCAATGACGTTAAGACACACAAACGGGTTCGAAATCTCAACTTAGTCGGACTGACTTTCAAAATTTACCCAAATTAAAGACTCTAAACTGGCGATTCAGAGGGCGACACCAAAACTTGGGGGTCCCCATTTGCAATGGGGCGATGTGTGAAATAGGTCACAACAACGACCTCGTTGGGCTCGACAAACTCTCGAGTCAGCAGGCAATCTTGTTGGGGATCCTACAAACACTCGAAGGACTCAGTCACAACATTAGCATCTTCCACACGTCTAAATTGCTACTGCTTCAGATCCACAATCGTTTAAGGAGGCATCAGGCATTCTTGATTGGGATTCAACAATGGAGGAAGAGTATAGTTCCTTGGTGAGGAATCACACATGGGACTTAGTTCCTCTTCCTAAGGGGAGAAAAATGGTTCGATGTAAGTGGATCTATCAGACCAAATATGCAGCAGATGGAACTGTGGACAAAATCAAAGCACGACTTGTGGCTAAAGGTTTCTCACAAGTTCCTGGTATTGATTACATGGAAACCTTTGCCCCTGTTGCTAAGATGAACTCCATTCGCTTGACTCTTGCCATTGCAGCAGCTCATGGATGGGCTGTCCATCAGATGGATGTGAAGAGTGCATTTCTTCACAGAGATCTTGCAAAGGAGATTTACAATGAGAAGCCACAGGGATTTGTTTAGGATTCTTCTTTGGTTTGCAGATTGCGGAAGTCTCTTTATGGCCTCAAACAAGCCCCTCAGGCTTGGTATGCCAAGATGGACTCCTTTCTTCTCTCGACAAGATTCTCTAAGTGCCACTCGGATTCAAATGTCTATATTTTGCGATAGGATGAATCTCGCTTCTTGTTCTCTATGTTGATGACAATCATTACTGGGAGTTCATCATTCATCATTGGAAGAGTCAAATCTTCTTTGCATGACAGGTTTTCTATGATTGACTTGGGCCTCTTGCACTACTTTCTCGGGATTGAGATCACCCAATCCTATTCCCAGATCACTCTTGCTCAGCCCAAGTATGCTCTTGACCTTCTAGCTCGGTTCCACATGTCTGATTGTAAGGTTGCACCTACTCCCTTTCCGTCAGGAGTCAAACTTGACGCTAAGTGTTTACTCCACTAGTTGATGCCACTTTGTATCGTCAACTTGTTGGGAGCCTCATCTACTTGACTCACACACGTCTTGATATTTCCTTTGCGGTTGGCATGGTTTTATGCTTCATGCAGGAACCACATGAGCTTCATTGGAAAGCTTCCAAACACATCTTGCATTACATACAGGGTACACCACATTATGGGATTCACTATGCAACAGGTATAGAACTCAACTTGGTTGGATATACAGATTCTGATTGGGTTGGCGATCTTGATGATCGTAAGTCCACTTATGGCTACAACTTTCATCTTGGTTTTGGCCCCATTTGTTGGCAGAGTAAGAAGCATCATGCTATAGCTCTCTCTTTGACTGAGGTTGAGTATCAAGGAGTTGTTAATGCCGCTACTGAGGCTATTTGGCTTCAAAATATTCTGATTGAGTTTGGCTTCACCATTCCACGGCCCATGGTCCTCCATTGTGACAATCAGAGTGCCATCCAGATCTTGAAGAACCCGGTTCAACATCAACGGACCAAACACGTCGAGATCCATATGCACTACATCAGGGAGCTGATACAAGAGTAGGTCATTGATTTGCAGTATTGTCCTACAGTAGAGCAGGTTGCCGATATCTTCACCAAACCCTTCACTGAGAGTACGTATCACCATTTGCGAGCTCTCTTGTGGGTGCGAGATGTTTCTTTAGGGGGGGTCACTTGATCTTCCTCATTATCTCTTATGGGGAGACTTTTTCCTCACTTGAGGTTTTGTCTTCTCATCTTTTTGAGAGTAGTTTCTTGTTTCTTTTTCTCTTTTGGGAATGAGTTTTTTCCCATTGAGTTTTCTCCTTTTCCTTGTTTGTGAGGGATTGCATTGCATTTGTACATGGGTACCTAACATGGCCTCGTAGTCGGGACCCATCTTTGAGTCATTTGCATAATAATCTTCCCCCTAAGTTGCACTTAAAGGGGGGTGTTGGTGTGAATAAATGTCTTGTACCTAGTTATTTCACTTACTAGGGACTTAGGGGACATATTTATATGTTAAGTTTACTTAGGTCCTAAGATTCTTTCTAGAAGGTGTTAGTTGTCATTAGTTGTTATCTTATCTTTTGACTTGTAACACATGTGACCTAGGTAGTTGTGATAAGTTGTCTCATGTCATAAGATTAAGACACTTGTCATAATCTTATGACATCTTGGGTCTCAGCTTGGGTATATAACCAAGGGTCTCTCTCACATTGTACATTGATTCTAAATCATATTGATCTTCTGAGTATTTTGTGCTTTCCATAGGCCTTTAGATCTTGGGTGGCTATCTCCATAGCCAAATCTTATAAATAAAGTACAACTTGCTATAGGAGAGCTGTACGACCAACTAGGAAATCCATTGGATATCACCTTAAAATACTCCAAAAAACTTTTGAGATATTAAGCTAAATCACACAAAAAAAACTTGCAAATAAGAACATTGAAAAAATCTTCATAATGAAAGGACTTGAAAATTACTTCACTCGTAGGTGCAACTATGGCCTCTGTCTGAAACCACCCAAATCAGTTAGGGGGTTTTTGTCCCTAAAACCAATTACTTTGAGAGGGTTTTTGTCCTCAAGAAGCTTTGGAGGAACTCAGATTTATTCCAGTAGCATAACAATATCATTCTCCAATTTAACCCCCAAAATAAGCCCCAACACCTCTTTATATAGCTTTTTGGAAGGAAAAATACAATTTAAAATAATAATAGTTCATTTTCCACTCAAAAAGATATTTTTGAAATATTAATAACACTTCATGTGTAAAAGCCCCCCTTTATCTCTCCTAGGTGTCCACTTTTGAAACACTTTATCACCTTTTCAACAAGATATTACACTTAAGTTGTCATTTAAATATTAACACTAGAAACATAAGTGAACATTTAAATTAATTTACCCGAGTTGCAGAAAGCACTGAAACAATATTGTAATCAAATTTTGATCACATTGAGATGATATTGGAGATGCAGGATGATGATCAGAGCCAATCAAGTGACTTAATAAAAATAGATTGCTTCTCCAAGAAGTTTGGAGAAGCCACCAAAAGTCAAAATTCACTTTTGAAAGTGTCATATTGATCCATGCTACCTATTGAGCTCATTTCCGAGAACCAAAGTCATTGCTAACCAACCCAGAGCACTCCAAGAAGTTTGGAGTTCTCCCCAACTCATCAAGAATCTTATGGGAAATCTTGGAAACTGAGCTAAATGCTCACAAATCTGTTTTGCTCAAAATGGGGACATTACATACACAAAATTATTTATTGGTCAAAGGCTTAGGATTGCTTGTTTGACACATGTTGACTATGTTATATTAAGTGTGTGCACATCATCACACTTGAACATATGACTCAATGCAAATTAGTTTTTCCTTAATGCATTGCTTGCACAAAATTTACCGCATAGATTTTTTATATCAAGAATATCTTTAGGATCATTCTCTAAGTGCATAGTCATAGATCCTTGTATGATTTAGCTTCAAGGTGTGAGAGGTATCCCTATTTGGCTATATATCATTTAGAGGGGGTTGCTTTTGTGGGTTTTCTTGGATGTTGATGTTTTTCATATTTTGAAACAAGTTTGCTTCTTCAGTCTATTGGCATATCTATTAATTAAAGTTCGAATAGCTTGTTGATCTAGCATGTTTTTCCCTTGTTTATAGATAGCTTTGCCCATATTTGATCAACATAAAGAGCATGCATGAACAATCTTTTATTTGTTTCTCTGTAACTTTTCATAGAAGATCAATGCTTTAAAAGTGCTTTGACTTGGTTTGAAATGATCATCTCGATTCTTATAGGGTTTGGTTAAGCTAGGCTGGAGATAGAGGTTACCAAAAGGTGAAGTTAGGCTTGGGATAAAAGCATATTTCACTGCTCAAGATGTAATAGATGTTGTTCTTCTTGAAGTTTGTGGTCTAGTTTTGGTAAGTGATAGATGTTCAGAATTTACTATTTTTAGTAAGTTCTAATTTTGCCAGTGGTCCTGTTGACAGCATCTCAATAAGTTCTCCATTTCAGTTGGAGCAGTTGAGTATGTTTGGTTTGGACTTCTGAGGTGAAATATTGGAGAAGTAAGTTAATTCAAGTCATTAATGTTATATTTTTAAATTGACCCCTTGGCCTAGTGTTATGACTTGAAGTTGTGTTTAAAGGTGGACATAAAGGGTAGATGCCTCATGGAGGAATTAATTGATATTTTATAATGTTTATTGTGCCATGAAGTTTGGACGCCTAAATAAGATGGAATAAAGTGTTTTTTAAATTTCAATATTTCAAAAAGGTGAAAGGGCATCCCTTTTTTGGAGGAGTTATGGAATTTGAGAAGTCACCCTCAATTCTATAAAAGAGAGTGTTTGCTCCAGCATTTCTCATCCAATGTTTATGCTATTGTTATGCTGTCGGAATGACAACTTGATTTTACTCCGAGGGATGCTTACCTCCTAGTTTTAATCCAATTTTGTGTTTGAAAGATAACACCTAGTTGGTTTTCCAAGCTACTTCTCATCCAGACTAGCAGATTGAGCTTAAGAGTTGAAGAATTGTGGAGTTTATCAGATTTTGATGTTGCTGATTATACCATGGCTGAAAGTCGATTTTGCATACAGCTCCTTGGATGATTTTAATTTGCTTATGGGTATTGATGCTACATGCTTCTATGATAGGGGCGACTCAAATTGCAAAAGAGCAGATTTTATCATGGAGTTTCTAATTTTTTAGAAAGGCCATACCTTTCCTAGGGCCGTACTTTTCCTAGCAGCTTGTCTTGGGATTCGTGCTTCATATAATGTGGCTGTTTTGGGGTCTCATTTGAGTTTGGAGCTGCTCGCCTTGGCCTATGGTAATTGTAAATTCAGTTTTGAAATGTGACTTTGAAGTTCGATGGAGTTTTTAGCATTTTTGGTGATTCTTAGGTTGTTGGTTCAAACTTTCAGTTTGCTGATTTTATATCAGAATTATTTCAATCTTGATTTCAGTTTATTCCTTCAATAATTGAGAAAATTCTAGAGTGGGAGATCATCTATTTCTTGTGCTTCATTTCTATTTTAATCACTTGTAATTTGCAGTAGTTCTTTACATTGTAAGATTGATAACAATAGTATTGTTTCAGTCATTCTTTACTACTTACTTGTGCTTAATTTCTCACATTTGTAACCCCTGGATGGTTTACCGCCAATGTGGAAAAAGAACTTAATAATCTCTCATTTGTACCCACTGAAAAGTGGTGAATTACCACTCACAAGTGGATGCCTGCCGTAGCGGATGAATTAGTTTAGTTTGTAATCTCTTCCCCCCACATTGTTAGTGGAAGTGCGGAAATCTTTCATGGCTGGTTCAGCGCCTGTTTACTTTCAGTTGTAATTTACTTTCAGTTATTGAGCATTTTCCTCCACCATATGCTAGCCGCTCACCCACATCGGGTTTTAGGGCACATTCTTGGTGTTGAGTGTTTTTAGTTTGTTTTTTATTTTGGAGAGCTAACACTAATCAGTTGGCTTAGTGCTGGTTGTGATTGTGAAAATTCCAAGAAAAACTGACTAGCACATTTCA
>CM021100.1:18092135-18232314 GCA_007115665.2 Sequoiadendron giganteum
CAACACAGCCATAGGCGCCTCTTTTAATGTTGCATGAGCTGCAAAGTTGGTCATTCCAAGCAGAAACGTCAAATACATTCTCAAAATTGCAGGTTATTTGATCAAGAACTTCAAGCTTCTATAGGTTCACAAGCTGCGAATTTGGAGAGAAATAAGAATTTAAATCTCAAGTTCACAGATAATTTCCAGCTTCAGGCTCACAAGTTCCAGTAAAAAATTAAATATCTCTAAATTTCTTGAAAAAAACAAGGGTTGGTAATGTGACTTCATTTTTTGTTTGCATTAATTGCAGGCTAAATTCTGATTTTCGGTTCTAATCAATCCTTGTAGTCAGGTTGAAGTTCTAGAATTTTAAATCAGTTTATGCTCTCACTTAGCCTCAGGGTTTTAAGCATAACACTTCCTTTATGGTTTATGCATGTTTTTCTAACTTCAAGCTTCATACAGGCGCTATGTCTTCACCAAAGAATGTAGGAGGAAGATTTAGGAAGAATCAAGTCAAGGAGGTTCTCAAAGGATTTTATCCAGAATCCTAGCTATCATCTAAATGGAAGAGGGTTGGAGACACCAACTTCGAGCAATTCAATGTAATCCTGCACAAGAGAAGAATGTTTGGCACCCAAAATGAAATGCCTACGCCCATAGCAGCAAACATGATCAAATGTGGACTTCATCAAGCAGCAGGCTTTCCACCTACAGTTTAGTGCAGTGAATTGATGGTTGAATGCGCCAAAAGGTATGATCCACAAGCACGATCCATCAAGGCATCTAATGGGATAACTTTGGCTTATTTCACCGAGGACTCGATTAGAGAAGTGTTTGACATTCCTCGTCGCCACAAGATGTTGAACAGAACTCAAGAGGAATCACAAGCAATGTTTGATCAAGCAAAGGAGGCCTGTATGGATATAGTCAACAATAATTGGGTCAAGGAACCAAAGAAACATCGCTCCAAGTTGCCCAAGAGGTTGATTTGCACTGATTTCAAAGAAGAATACAACGATATGATCCATATGCTGAACAAAGTTATGGGTACGCCTCAAGGGGCATTCTTTGAGGTTTGGATGTTCCCATACGTAGAAGAAGTCATATTAGGAGTGGAAATGATAAATTGGGCGAAGTTGATAAGTGATAACATTGGCATCCAGCTGAGAAATCTAGAGAAAACAAGGACATTCTACGTGAGTTCTTATGTGGTATACATCCTAGCCCAGTTCACAAAGTATAGAGGATTGATCTGTAAAGCAGAAGTAGGTCTTTGGAAAAACCAATTCAAGGTATATAATTGGTACCCTCAATTGCAGCTGCATCATAAAGACAATTACAAGATAACCAATGATGCATTTCTCATGTACATCACTCGGCTACTTCAAGGAGGAATCCAAAAGAGGTTATCTAATGAGGCTATGGCATTGTTGGATAAGTTTGGGTCTTGGACATCTTGGTTCATTCAATTTCCAACCTTCACGTACTTAAGGCTTCATGGACTTGCAGAAGCTCCATACAAACTCCCACGGTACCCCACAGATACGATGGTCCTACTTGAGGTCACTAGACAGTTGGTTCACTTGAACTCCATCCAGAAGAAAGAACATAAGCTAGGAGTGCATTTTCCTATTGTAATAGGGAAGATGTTGGAGGTTTGTCTTTCGATACAAACAAACAAGACAGTCAAATCAGAACTGCAGTTTTATAAATTGGGCATGTACAAGCCAAGGTCAGATTTTGATCCATACTAGAGAGTTTTCGGAAAGAAGTCACTTCATGTAATGCAAATAGAAGACTATTGGTCCAATTAGTGGATGAGTATGGAGTAAGAAAGAAGATGTGGTCTAGAATTTTAGTAGATCTTGTGAGGAAGTGTGACTTGTTCCCCATCCCAAACCAAGTAAAAGACAACGGAGGATATGTGCTTCCTCAGTTTGAACAAGAGAGAAACAAACCCATTTTGTTGCCAAGTTGGACGCAGCCTGAGTTAACAGATTTGAATGAGTTAATGAAGGACATCATAGCTAGTTCCAGGGAGTGGGTAGATCACCAAATCAGCAAATTAAGAAAGGAATATGTCTCTCTTACCTATGCCCAACTTAACAGTATAAGAGTTCCCTCTAGTCAAGGTGAAGCGACTGAAATCGGTGAAGGAAAGGAAGGTCCAAGTGAACTTCAAAGTTCAAGCAAAAGGAAAGAAATGGCTGAAGATCCTCAAACAAAGGCGAGAGAGGTGGCAAGTCAAGAGTCCGAGCTCAAGAGACAAAAGATTAATGAAACTCCATCATCTTCAAGCACACCATCCATCAGAGTAATGGAAGAAGCATCTGTTGCTAAATGTGAATCAGATCATGAACAAGGAGCTGAATTTCAAACTGTAGAACAGTTGGAACCTCTTCAAGAACAAACCTTCACAGATTACATAGAAGGAGAGAACACACTTATGATTGAAGACATGGGAGATACTAAGATCTTGGAAGCCAATGAAGAATTGGGAGAAGAGATGATTTCTGCCTTAAAAGGGATAGATGATGATATTCAGCTAGAGAATGGGATGGAATTATCCACTATACCAGATTGGTTGACCGAAATCCTAATGAAGAAGCCCAAGCCAGTGGATGAGGTTCAACCAATCGAAAGTATGCAAGACTTCTTAGAAAGGATTGGTAAAGTCATAATACCAAAGAAACCTAAAAAGTATTCTCAAATCATCAAAGATGATACAGGATCTAGGATCTTACAGGCGGCTGTTCCAAAGATTGACAAGCCTAGGGACAAGATTACCCCTATGGACTATGAAGTTACAACACTTGACATTGGGCCAACCACAATTCAGCAGGATTTTCAAGAGTTAGCTAATACTTCAAGGGCTATTAAAGAAAAAATCGATAAAACAAAGGAGAAGAAAGAAAGATTAGAAGTGGAGAATTTAAGATTAATAGAATTTATTCAGCGAATGATAGCCCCACTATGGCAAGAGAATGAGGCTTTTATTCCGCCTTCTTCCCTTCCTCTACAGTATGTTGACAGCCTTGAAGCAATGAGAGTTACAAGTCAAGCGACCAAGAGCTAGGTCAAAAATACCTCGAAGCAAGTGGAGCAATTCCTGGAGAAATGTGTTTGAGCTTATGACAAATCAATTATGCTTATAACTGAAATTCACTAGATGGAAGAGAATTGGGAGAGTTTTCAAAGTGTAGAAGACAAGGTAATACCTCGCCTAAAAGTGTTAAAAGGAAATATCTATGCAGGTCTTGATTCAAGAGAATGTTATTGATGATCGAGCCTCTTATGACTTCAATAGATGGTGTTGTTCCTTGCTAGCAAAAAAGAGAATATATGATCAGATGAAAGAAGAATGTGTTGGTATGCAAAATTCTCTTGAAAAATATAGATCCTCGCATCACTTGAGGGATTGATAAGACAGGAGGCCAATAGTATAGATGGTTTGAACTTGGAAGACTTAAAGGAAAATGTGCAAAGTGTTTATTTCAAAGAAATGGAGGCTATTAATGAGAATCAGCTAGATGATATGTTATCTCTCTTGATCTATATGAACAACTTTCAGCTGCAAGAGGGTAAGTGGGAATACACTTTTTCTCAATGTATTGAAGCCTTGGATGTCATGGGAGTGCAACTGGATACCTTACCAAACATATCAATGGAGGAACTCAATTTTGTAATGATCAGGTTCATTGCATTCACAGCCAGAGAACAAGCCAAAGGAAATTGCGTTTTGGAATCTAGCTTGCTTGATTAGCTTGCAAGGTGTCAATATCTTCATACTCCAAGTGGCTCTTCTTCCTTGCGCCATGTGTCATGGGAGTTAGTTATGCTTTTCTTAATTAGGGTTTCTGTGAATAATCTTGGTCATTGATCTCAGATCAATTTGGGTCATTGCTTTGCAATTGGGGTGCCTATATAAACCCTTCTCATTTCATTTGTTAGGGGAGACTTGTGAAATTGTTGCTAGAGCACTATCAAAATAATGATTAGACTCGTTTGTGAGCATTTGTTAGTTTGAAATTCCGCATGGTTTCATATTTCCTCAATAGAATAGATTTATTTTTCTGCAATTTTAAATGAATGAAGGATTGATAGTGTTGATAATGGTGAAATTGGTTCATACCTTTTTTAAATTGAATGATGTTCAATTTGATGTGTAAGGTTAGTCTGAACTTTTAAATTGCTAAACTTGAACTCTATTACTTATGTTCATTGTTCGAATTGAAGATGACTTTGACTAATAAGATATCATTCATGAATCCCATGGAAGATTGCACCATCTTTGTCTAGTTGTAGTTATACTTGGCAAAACAAAGATAGGTTTTAATTTCACCATCCAACACTTGTCTCTGGAGTTCCTAGGAATAGTTTAAAATTAGCCTAGCCTCTAAAACCCTTATCCTTTTTTTAATTTTTATTTTCAACATTGACAATACTAAGATCTCAGCACTCATAGACAATCATATCCATATTTCAAAGTGTTGAAAAGTTGTTGCTAAAGCCTTAAGGTAAGAAGGATTGAACCAACTAATTGAGCGTAAGTCCCCTTTGAAATACTAGCAAAACCAACTGAGACTATCCAATATGCACGAGGAACCTTGGAGTCTACATTGTGATCACTTAGCTTAAGCACACTGGAAACTTTGTCCAAGAGAGAGTAGGATATTTCATTGGGTATTTTATTCTAATGTTGGTCTAGGTCACAAAACCCGCATCAACACGGCCCAGGCAACTTTAAGTTGCTTTTTAAAAAAAAACACATTTTTAAATTTAAAAAAGGGATGGGCGGGCCCACAAGGACCCTCCTGTCCCCCTCCAAATCCCTTTTAACACAACTTAAACCTATTTCACTCATCAAAACAAGCAAAAAGAAAAAAACAAACTCATTTTTATATTTACAAACTTGAAGTGAAGAGCAGCCAGAGAAGAGCAACAAGTGGAAAAGGAGAGAACAGCAATTGAAAGTGGAGACTAGGGCATCAAATCTTCTCCATTAGAGGTAAGTTCTTCATTTTACATTTGTTTTTTCAATTTTTTTTGCATTTTTTCAACTTTTTAACCACATAGGAAGGGCATTGTGAGTTTTTTTTTTCTTTTATTTGAACTTGCAGCCCTCTTTTCAATTCTTAACAAAAAAGAAACGATGAGCAGCAGCAGTGAGAGTGGTAGTGATGATAGTGAGGAGGTTGAGGTTAAAATGCATGAAAGTCAAAGAAGCAGACCTAGAAGTAGAACTCATAGAGGTATGGCAGCCACTAGGGTTTCTTCAAGGAGTAGGAGTGTACTAGGGCCAGCAACTTCAAACCCATTTGAATGTCCTTCCGAACTCCTCAAAACCTATGCAAAAGGCCCATTTAACCCTACAAAACCTCTATTACAATTTGCAAAACGAGTTGATAAGGGTAAGGAAAAAAAATCAGGGGGGGAGTAGACAATGGCTTTGTCATTTGTGTGAAAAAAAAAATATAAAGGCAGCTATACAAGAGTCTATTGTCATCTTTTGTGGATAGGTGGTAAAGGGGTGAAAGGATGTGAAAAAATAACTCCAATTGAGAAGATTGAGGCAACTAGATTGTATATGGAGGGGGAGGCTAGAAAGCAAGGAAATTCAATGGAGGGTTAGCAGCCTAGTGTGTCATTGCCTACAGGGTCCATGGAGGTTGGATTTCATGGGAGAGAGGGTTCTACTTCTATCAAAGGAAAGAAGAAATCTAGTGTTGCTAATATGTTTAACACATAATTATGAGATGTGGCTGATTCCTCTATTGCTAAGGTTTTTTAAGTTCATGCCATACCTTTTCATGTGGCACATTCACCATATTTTAAACAAATGTTCAAAGATGTGATTGTTGTAGGTCCTTCATTTGTTCCACCTAGAGAACACAAGCTACGCACCACCTTCCTTGATAGAGAATATCCCAAGGTGAGTGTGTTGATGGAGGATATGAGACAAACATGGATAAGGAATGGTTGCTCTATTATCATGGATGGGTGGACCAATATCAAACATCGGCCACTTATCAATATTATTGTTACATGTATAGTTGGCTCTTATTTTCTTAGAACTATTGATTGTTCGTGGAAAATGAAGGATGCAAACTTCCAATTTCATATTTTGAGAGATGCCTAGTTGTTTACCTTCTAGGTTAACTAGTCATGACATTTCTTCCTTGTGAATATCCCAAGTTTGTAAGATACCACATATAGGAACAGCTAATAATTTTCTTACTCTAAAATCTAAAATGTTTATGAATGCTATAGGGAACATTCTTCCTTGTGGAGCAACTTTGGCTCATATTAAAATAGCTAAAGGAACTTCCTGTTACACTAACCTTCAGCTTCGAGTTTCAATCACTTAACATGTCTGTATCAAATCTCGTAAATTCTTGAACATTCCTTTATCCTTTCAACCAATTCCTATCTTATGGTTGTTTACTTTCTAGGTTATCTAGTTATGACACTTATTCCTTTTAACATCATATGTTTCCTCAAGATTTTACTTTGCATTATGCAAGTACATGGGAATATAATAACAGTAATCTTTGATGCTTAAAATGTCAATATTGTCCGTATTACCTTAGCATTTTTAACAGGTAATCAACAATATATATAGTGTTCATTTTCAAGGGAAGAAAATCAGGTAAATTTTCTTTGCCCTATCCTATGACGTCATCCATGACTAAAAGGTAAAAGACTCATTGAATTAAACAAGGAAAAAAACATTTCAAGGTAACATAAGATAGAATTGACTAACAGATGAAACACAGATTTCACTAAAATTTGTTTTCAAAACATCAAATAAGACAAGCGGATCTTGGTAAAGAAACAAAAGATAAGATCAATGGGTACAATTCTCAAAATTCACTCATTTATCTTATGTTTCGTAAGACTCAATAATTATGTCATTATGTGTTTGAATAAAAATCTAATTATAAACAACATGAACCATTTAAGAGAAAAATTCAAAAAGCAATTTTGAAAGAGAAACAAATTTGAACATGCTTCGTTAAAAGATACCTTGGTATAAAAATGAATAAGACACCCGAAACTTTTGACTGAAGGCTCCATCCCAGATTCCTATACAAATGTAGAAAATCAGTGATGATGATTAAGCAGTCAGAAAGCTTGAAATAATCAAAAAACACTTTCTAAACCCTTACCTGCTTATTAAAGTGACAACATTGTATTTCAGTTTAAAAAACAAACTCTACATAGATAAGAATAGCATGTGTTTAAAAGATAAGAGAAGATCAAAAAAATGCATTTGAAGCCATTACATTTTCAGACTTTCCTGAATGTCAGTAACACTCAAGCAATTGATATTGAAAATTTGAAAGTATGTGTGTGTGTATCAATGTTACCAGACTCTAACTTGGCACAGAATCAGTAAGCTGATTTTAGACTCAGACTTGGACCCAAAACAAAAAACTGGCATAAACTCGATACTAAGAAAAAGACATGATATATAGAGATTTTTAAGGAAACATTTGTTTTTCTTTGCAATTCAGTTCTAAATCAATTTTAAACACAAAAAACTAAACAATTACGAACTACTTTGCTCGCATACACAACTATACATCAAATAAATGAGTACAAAAGTGGATTTGAGCCAAAAGAAACAATATTTTTAATTAAAATAATCATTATTTTTTTTTTAAATTACGGCATCAAAAATTAAAAGCACCACATGGAGTCATGATTCACAATAGAGATGAGTCTATATCACTCAACCTAGCATCAATAGGTTTTGTCACTAGCTCTATGGTAGATCTTGCAATCACATCTCAAACAAGTCCTCAATTCCATTGCATCAATGATACATGCACATGTATCAACAACATTCAAGGGATAACCTCATGCTCTCTACTCCATCATTTCTACCATCTTTGGCACAAGCTCAACTTGATCAAGCCATGCATAGTCATCCCCAATCTAATAATAGATCAACCTCCTCTAATGCAGTTGGAGACAAATCTATACCCAAGATTCGTTTGTCAAGGAAGCAAACATATATATAAAAAATGGTGCAGATTAGTTGAAAATACTCGTATATATACATATCCTGCACAAAATAATCAATACTTCTATATATGTTCAACCTGTGCACCATGAATTTGTTGCACTTCTTGGAGTGTCTTGTTGGTGTGTGTTTTGAATACGCCACCATACACAGAATAAAATGCCCAAGGACACTTTATCCTCTCTTGAAAAGTAATTGCAAATACCTAGAAGATAATACAATGACTCCAATGTTTCTTTTGGCCAGGTTATGACATATGGACAAGGTCAGTGGGCGTTGTGATTTGCTGGTAATCACAAGGGGACTTACATAAAATTCATTTCGCGAGTTGAGGACTTAGACGGTTTTATCGTTGAAGCTCTTTCGATGGGTATTTCAGATATTCCAAAAAAAGGCAAAAGGATAAGGGTTTAGAGATCTAAACTACGCCTAAGAATTCAAGAGACAACAACGATTAGACAAAATGGGTAACCACACTTCGTTTCGCCTCCTTCGGACAACTACGCGAAGCGGGTGCAATCTTCAACGGAGGTGATAATGGTTTTCATGTTCGAATTGATAATCAAAACAAACAGAAGTTAAGCATCCACGATTTAATGGCTCGGACTAACTTTACACGTCGAGTGCAAATCATCCACTCGACAAAAGTATGAGCAAAATTTTATCCACCACTGCGATCAAATCTATCATTCATCTAACCAACATGTAATGAAATGCTATTCTAATTCTACTCCAAGTGTTGACGGAGAAATATTAAACCTTGCATACTACTTGAAAATAAAAGTTGTTCTTAGCAAATCATGCACAAGAGCTTTTATAAACGGAAATAGTTTCGTCGCAACAATTTTTTATTACTCACTTCACAAATTACAAATGAGGGTCCAAGAGTTTATATAGAGTTCCATAAATTGAATAAATGGCTCAGATTAAACATGAGCCGACGGTCAAGATTTAACAAATGAAACCCTAATTAGGGTTTCTCAAAATGACTTCAGTTAACTGGCAATGAACAGCAATGAGTTGGCATTCAGAGCTATTTTCAGGGGACTACATTCTGATCCTCTCGAGCCACCGTATATTCACCGAATCTGGACACGATCAAGGCAACTTCATCCATGGTAACCTGTGGAAGCATGCCGATTCTAAATTCCAACCCATCCATGCTCTCAGCGCATTTGGCGAAGGTCTCCTCCTACTCTGGTTTAGTCTTTTCAAAGGACTCTCGGATACTCAGGAAGTTTGCCAATTTGGCCCAGTCCTGCCTCAAGATGGGTCCAGTGATGTCAAAGATATTTTCCTGGACACTTTCCTTCAAAACTTCCAATTGCAGGTCATTCTCTCGCAGAGCCTCTTTATCCAGGATATCGGCAATTATGTTGAGGATTTTGGCCTGAACTTCCTTGACCTGTTCCTCCAATCTGATGCCGTCAACCTTTACCCTCTCCAAGACTTCACCTCGTGCTGTCAAGGCCCAATACCAAGTGTGGAAGTCATAGGCTGCTCCCGCTGCGATGACGCCTCCCTCTATCAATTCTTGCTTAGGAACTCCTTTCAGAATCCCAAGGCAAGGGATTATCCTATCCTGCGTGTCCGGAAGGCTGTCCCATACTTCTGCCAAGGAGGCTAGCCTAGAAAGTAAGGCAGTGGCCTGACCATAAACCAAAGTTAATCTTTCTATGAATGTCTTAGCTTCAATCCCCTTGGCTGCTATCCATTCTTTGGCCTTCTGAACCGTGAGCCTGTTTTCTTCTATCTCTTTAACGGCCTCTTGTGAAGAGTTGGGAAGTAGAGGAGCCGCCGTAATATCCTGATCAAGTGGCTTGATCAAGTGCTGGGTGTACTCTCTTAAGCGCTCAATTTCCAATTGGCACTCCTTTCTTTTGGCTACCTCCTTCGCCAACCTTGATTTGATGGCAGACACAAAATTATCCAAATCTTCCATTTCTTGGCCCTTAGTGGTTGGACCCAAGTCAATGGTTGTGATGGTGTAATCCTGCGGAGCCATATCCTCCTGCGGCTTGTCCGCTGTAGGCACGGCAATCTGTACTGTCCTATTGCCGGCCTCGTCTCTTTGTATGTTGGAGAATTTCTTCGCCGGCTTTTTAGCCACGGTTTGAGACAGTCTAGCCAAAAAGTCTGCCGTATCATTTTCTTCTAGTTCATCTGCCGGCACTTGTACCTTTAGCCTTTCCTTCAGCCAATCCGGGATCGTAAGCTGCTCAACACCGTCTTCCTCCGGCACGCCTTCTTTGTCAGGAACATCCACAATTCCCCTAAGGGCTGAAATCATCCCTTCCTGGAAATCCTCATCTTGGGCGCCCACATCGTCGTCATCTGACTCCAATATTTCGGTGCCCGTGGGAGAAGGCGGCGCATCGTCATCTGGCTGAGGCTCTGTGTTGTCTTCAGGAACCGGAGAAGGATCCCTCATGTCTGCCAGTGAAGCATCGGCAGTAGCTAATATCTCCTCAATATTCCTAGAGGCGGCCGATTGAGAAGGTTTTATCCTGGCCTGCTTCTGGACTGATTCCTTTCCTGCAGCTATTTCTTTCCTCTTCCTAGAAGTGGTGGTCTCCATCACTTGTATGTCCTGGGATGCTCCCGCGTTGGAAGAATAAGACTCTGCCTCGCTTAGCATGTCATAGGTCAGGGTTATCTTTTGGCACCTTAATTCTTGAACTCGTTGATCAACCCACCACTGAGTGAACTTGACGACAGGCCTCATCAAGATGTTCAAGTCAGCATGCTTTGCTTCTGACCACCGGACAGTGGGCAAAGCCGAACTCTCATCGAAGCGTGGCTGTGTCTGATTTTCGTCCTCCTCTAACTAATCTGGCACGTGACAAAATTATGTTGCTCTGATCAAGCTGAGCGGCAATCTGGACCACATCTTCCGTCTGACCTCAAATTCATCTGCAACATTTGCCCAAAAGTCCTCCAGTTCGACCCTATGCTTGTATCTCCTTCCATCCACCATCTTGATGTGGTGATGAGGGTCGTAGTGATTCCTGGCCGGATATGGGGAAAAAGGGTAATGCTGTATCTCGATTCTGGCACTATCAGCTGCCTGTGATGATGGGCAAGACTCCAGCATGTTCCCTATAAAGAAGGGAAAAGTTACTGCCGCCTTTTGCTTCACCCTTTGAAGACCTTGGAACTCTTCTAACTGCCTCAGCACTTCGAGCAGGACCATCTTATTTGTGGGGAAGATGGGCAGACGGTACGGGCTCCCGGTGAATCCCTGGATTCTGATGTACGTAAATCGGGGATACTGGATAAACCATGACCCATATTTACCAATCAGCTTCTTGGCCTCAGGAGTCAGCCGTTGATGCGTCCCTCCCTGGAGTATTCTGGTGATATACATGAGGAAAGCGTCATGAGCCCGTCGGAAGTGCGCCTTTTCCTTCAACTGCAATTGTGGATAGCAGTCGTATGCCTTCAGCTCATTTGACCCACCGCCGACCGTGCCCTTGCATATCAAGCCTGCATACTTGTAAGTTCTAGCCAACATATAGATGACATAAGAACTCATATAAAACGTTTTGGTCTTTTCTAGGTTGATAAGCTGGTGGTGAAGATTATTGCTTATCATTCTCGCCCAGTTGAACATCTTGACACCTTCTGTGAGGTCCTCAATGAAGTAATACATCCACGACTCGAAGGGTGCTCCTGAGGGATTGCCTGCCACTCTGTTCAGCAAGATAATAATATCTCCATAGTCTTCCTTGAAGTCCGTGCGCAGCAACTTCTTGGGCATCTTCTTGACCGACGGCCTAGGCTTATCCAGCCACAACTTGTCAATGTTGGCGGCACAAAGGCCAGGGCTTTCATCATATAACTTCTGAGCATCTTCCTTGGTCTTGTAGACAGTTTTAGGATATGCCGGAATGCCGAAGGCCTCCTGAATGGCCAACTCTGTCAGATGTGCCAACACTCTCCCATCGGGTGCCACAATCCGCCTCAACTCAGCATCATAGTGAAGTGCACACTCCACCATAAGTTCAGCACAGCCAAGTGCAGGTGGGAATCCGGCAGCTTGAAATATGCCGTTTCTCATCATCCTTCTAGCGGCAGGCGTTGGCAAAGGTCCATTATGCCCATATATTCTCTTCTTAAATTCTTCAAGGTCAATGTGGCCAAGGTCAGTGTCTGAGACATCTTTCCACTTTGACTTTATTCTGGTTTCCGGCTGAGATCCTTTTCTTGCAAACTTCATTTGTGCCTGCCAGGATGTTTCCCTTTGATCGATCGTGAACCTGCAAGCACAAAATTCTTAACATTAATACAAGATCATTTAAAATTAACTTGTTCCGGGGTGTAGCTTGGACAAAAATCGCACTTTCAGCCTATTGAATTAAAATTTCTGTAAAAAAGCAAGCTGAAAGTAATTAAATTCGCCTATCAATGAATGAAATTCGTGCCGGAAACGAAGTAGAAGATAGAAACACAGTGCAAACACATTGTCGATTAACTTCCAAACCTCAAAGATCGTGTTCTGGCTGCGAATGAATTTTAAAATTCAAAAATCTGCCAGAAGAGGTGCGCCAATATGCTGAAAGTATGATTTCAGCAAAGAAATAAATTACTTCTCTCAAAAAATCACACCTGTCAACAAGAAAATGCTACCTCGATTCTCACAACAGTGTTATTCTTATAAATTTCTCCTCTGCGAATGATTTCCTGAAGATTCGAGAGAGATAGCTACTTCTCAGCCGGAATTGTGAAGAAATGAGTTGCTGAAACTCATTTTATGGTTGAGAAGTTCGATTTTCTTCAAGGCATTGTTTTCTTTTGTCTGATTTTCTTCCAATTTTTAGAAACGTTTTCTTCTCAGATTGGCAAACTTCTAATTTCACTTTCAGTTATCAAGGCAAGTTTCCAATTTTCACATCTGTGCCATCTCTGCTTGAGATTTTCGAATTTTCTCAAAAATTGCCTAAGTGTTGGAAAAGATATTAAATTAATTGTTTAAAATTAATTTTCCAACGTATTTTAAATCTTCGAATCATGGCAAAGTTAAATTTATCTAAGGCAAAATAGTTTAATCTTCCAAATAATCTTCGGTTTTTGAATTTTTTTTTTTTAATTAAAATTCCCTAAGTGTCAGGGAAATAATTAAAAATATTAAAATATTAAAATATTAAATTCCAACCCGTTTAACCTTGATACATGGCTAAGTTCGTTCGTCAGAGGCAAAAATATCTCTTTTCAAATTGTCCGCCTAGCCAAAATGTGCTCAATAGCTCATCTGCCAAATTTCAACTTTCTAGGCGGAGTTCTGACCTCTTTGGACATTTTTGTTTAGCCAAACGATCCATCTTCTGGGTTGGGCGAAACTGGAGATCTCTGCCACTTTGCCATTTTTTTACTAGTGCCTTAGGAATTTTCCAAGCTGAGAGGGGCGGACTTCATGCTTGCTTTGCCAAACACTCTTCATTTTGTGCCAAAGAATTTCATTCCGTTGTGCTGAGGATGGTTTTTTGTGCCGACTAAACCTCTTCTTCTTCTAGACATTTCTTTGTTTTTCATGCCTTAGAATAATTTTCCTTCCAAAGTTGGACGAATTTCTTATAATCTCCTGTCTATGGCGTATTTTATTCTCCATTTGTCTTACACTTTCCTTGCCATGGCGAATTTTATTCGTGCCTTGTCCAATGGTAAATTTCATTTGTTTCAACCATTTAATCCAATTTCCAATGAATTCACTTGTAATTTCACCCCTTTCCAAACATCTTGGAGCGCATCTCTTTATATTTTACCTTTCTCCACACTTCTTGGGGCGGACTTCATGTGTCTCTTGCCATTTTTTTCTAGGCTGGGCGAACTTTATGAGTTTCATGCCATCTTTCTCTAGGGGCGGACTTTGAACCTTTTGTGCCATGCGCCTCTTCCAAACATCTTGGGCGGACTTTAGCTTCCTCATGCCAAGGGCGGACTTGGCAACCTTCATGCCATGGCGGACTTTGGAGACCACCTTGCCTATGGCGGACTTGGAGACCACCTTGCCTATGGCGGACTTGGCATATCTCTTGCCAGTGCCTATCTTTGGCATGCCAAAGGTAGGGCGGACTTTGAACTTTCCATGCCATCTTCTTTCTTGAGGGCGCCATTCTCAGACTTAAAGCATTTTCCCAAAATTTTCGCCATTTTTCAAACCTTTTTCACTTTACCTTGATTTTCTTGATTTCTGGAGACATGTTGATTTTCTGCTCTGTAGGATCCAAAAATAGAAACTTTCCAAAAATAGAAACTTTCCAAAAATAGAAAAAGCAAAAAGCATCCCTAAAAAATAGGAACTCCAGAATGGCCTAAAATGCCAAAAATCAAAAAAACAAAAAGCAAAAAAGCAGAATCCCTAAAAAATAGGAAGTGTTAGAAAAGACCGAAAGCAATGGCGATCTTCGTCTACCGGGTCTTCTAAGCACATCAATGACGTTAAGACACACAAACGGGTTCGAAATCTCAACTTAGTCGGACTGACTTTCAAAATTTACCCAAATTAAAGACTCTAAACTGGCGATTCAGAGGGCGACACCAAAACTTGGGGGTCCCCATTTGCAATGGGGCGATGTGTGAAATAGGTCACAACAACGACCTCGTTGGGCTCGACAAACTCTCGAGTCAGCAGGCAATCTTGTTGGGGATCCTACAAACACTCGAAGGACTCAGTCACAACATTAGCATCTTCCACACGTCTAAATTGCTACTGCTTCAGATCCACAATCGTTTAAGGAGGCATCAGGCATTCTTGATTGGGATTCAACAATGGAGGAAGAGTATAGTTCCTTGGTGAGGAATCACACATGGGACTTAGTTCCTCTTCCTAAGGGGAGAAAAATGGTTCGATGTAAGTGGATCTATCAGACCAAATATGCAGCAGATGGAACTGTGGACAAAATCAAAGCACGACTTGTGGCTAAAGGTTTCTCACAAGTTCCTGGTATTGATTACATGGAAACCTTTGCCCCTGTTGCTAAGATGAACTCCATTCGCTTGACTCTTGCCATTGCAGCAGCTCATGGATGGGCTGTCCATCAGATGGATGTGAAGAGTGCATTTCTTCACAGAGATCTTGCAAAGGAGATTTACAATGAGAAGCCACAGGGATTTGTTTAGGATTCTTCTTTGGTTTGCAGATTGCGGAAGTCTCTTTATGGCCTCAAACAAGCCCCTCAGGCTTGGTATGCCAAGATGGACTCCTTTCTTCTCTCGACAAGATTCTCTAAGTGCCACTCGGATTCAAATGTCTATATTTTGCGATAGGATGAATCTCGCTTCTTGTTCTCTATGTTGATGACAATCATTACTGGGAGTTCATCATTCATCATTGGAAGAGTCAAATCTTCTTTGCATGACAGGTTTTCTATGATTGACTTGGGCCTCTTGCACTACTTTCTCGGGATTGAGATCACCCAATCCTATTCCCAGATCACTCTTGCTCAGCCCAAGTATGCTCTTGACCTTCTAGCTCGGTTCCACATGTCTGATTGTAAGGTTGCACCTACTCCCTTTCCGTCAGGAGTCAAACTTGACGCTAAGTGTTTACTCCACTAGTTGATGCCACTTTGTATCGTCAACTTGTTGGGAGCCTCATCTACTTGACTCACACACGTCTTGATATTTCCTTTGCGGTTGGCATGGTTTTATGCTTCATGCAGGAACCACATGAGCTTCATTGGAAAGCTTCCAAACACATCTTGCATTACATACAGGGTACACCACATTATGGGATTCACTATGCAACAGGTATAGAACTCAACTTGGTTGGATATACAGATTCTGATTGGGTTGGCGATCTTGATGATCGTAAGTCCACTTATGGCTACAACTTTCATCTTGGTTTTGGCCCCATTTGTTGGCAGAGTAAGAAGCATCATGCTATAGCTCTCTCTTTGACTGAGGTTGAGTATCAAGGAGTTGTTAATGCCGCTACTGAGGCTATTTGGCTTCAAAATATTCTGATTGAGTTTGGCTTCACCATTCCACGGCCCATGGTCCTCCATTGTGACAATCAGAGTGCCATCCAGATCTTGAAGAACCCGGTTCAACATCAACGGACCAAACACGTCGAGATCCATATGCACTACATCAGGGAGCTGATACAAGAGTAGGTCATTGATTTGCAGTATTGTCCTACAGTAGAGCAGGTTGCCGATATCTTCACCAAACCCTTCACTGAGAGTACGTATCACCATTTGCGAGCTCTCTTGTGGGTGCGAGATGTTTCTTTAGGGGGGGTCACTTGATCTTCCTCATTATCTCTTATGGGGAGACTTTTTCCTCACTTGAGGTTTTGTCTTCTCATCTTTTTGAGAGTAGTTTCTTGTTTCTTTTTCTCTTTTGGGAATGAGTTTTTTCCCATTGAGTTTTCTCCTTTTCCTTGTTTGTGAGGGATTGCATTGCATTTGTACATGGGTACCTAACATGGCCTCGTAGTCGGGACCCATCTTTGAGTCATTTGCATAATAATCTTCCCCCTAAGTTGCACTTAAAGGGGGGTGTTGGTGTGAATAAATGTCTTGTACCTAGTTATTTCACTTACTAGGGACTTAGGGGACATATTTATATGTTAAGTTTACTTAGGTCCTAAGATTCTTTCTAGAAGGTGTTAGTTGTCATTAGTTGTTATCTTATCTTTTGACTTGTAACACATGTGACCTAGGTAGTTGTGATAAGTTGTCTCATGTCATAAGATTAAGACACTTGTCATAATCTTATGACATCTTGGGTCTCAGCTTGGGTATATAACCAAGGGTCTCTCTCACATTGTACATTGATTCTAAATCATATTGATCTTCTGAGTATTTTGTGCTTTCCATAGGCCTTTAGATCTTGGGTGGCTATCTCCATAGCCAAATCTTATAAATAAAGTACAACTTGCTATAGGAGAGCTGTACGACCAACTAGGAAATCCATTGGATATCACCTTAAAATACTCCAAAAAACTTTTGAGATATTAAGCTAAATCACACAAAAAAAACTTGCAAATAAGAACATTGAAAAAATCTTCATAATGAAAGGACTTGAAAATTACTTCACTCGTAGGTGCAACTATGGCCTCTGTCTGAAACCACCCAAATCAGTTAGGGGGTTTTTGTCCCTAAAACCAATTACTTTGAGAGGGTTTTTGTCCTCAAGAAGCTTTGGAGGAACTCAGATTTATTCCAGTAGCATAACAATATCATTCTCCAATTTAACCCCCAAAATAAGCCCCAACACCTCTTTATATAGCTTTTTGGAAGGAAAAATACAATTTAAAATAATAATAGTTCATTTTCCACTCAAAAAGATATTTTTGAAATATTAATAACACTTCATGTGTAAAAGCCCCCCTTTATCTCTCCTAGGTGTCCACTTTTGAAACACTTTATCACCTTTTCAACAAGATATTACACTTAAGTTGTCATTTAAATATTAACACTAGAAACATAAGTGAACATTTAAATTAATTTACCCGAGTTGCAGAAAGCACTGAAACAATATTGTAATCAAATTTTGATCACATTGAGATGATATTGGAGATGCAGGATGATGATCAGAGCCAATCAAGTGACTTAATAAAAATAGATTGCTTCTCCAAGAAGTTTGGAGAAGCCACCAAAAGTCAAAATTCACTTTTGAAAGTGTCATATTGATCCATGCTACCTATTGAGCTCATTTCCGAGAACCAAAGTCATTGCTAACCAACCCAGAGCACTCCAAGAAGTTTGGAGTTCTCCCCAACTCATCAAGAATCTTATGGGAAATCTTGGAAACTGAGCTAAATGCTCACAAATCTGTTTTGCTCAAAATGGGGACATTACATACACAAAATTATTTATTGGTCAAAGGCTTAGGATTGCTTGTTTGACACATGTTGACTATGTTATATTAAGTGTGTGCACATCATCACACTTGAACATATGACTCAATGCAAATTAGTTTTTCCTTAATGCATTGCTTGCACAAAATTTACCGCATAGATTTTTTATATCAAGAATATCTTTAGGATCATTCTCTAAGTGCATAGTCATAGATCCTTGTATGATTTAGCTTCAAGGTGTGAGAGGTATCCCTATTTGGCTATATATCATTTAGAGGGGGTTGCTTTTGTGGGTTTTCTTGGATGTTGATGTTTTTCATATTTTGAAACAAGTTTGCTTCTTCAGTCTATTGGCATATCTATTAATTAAAGTTCGAATAGCTTGTTGATCTAGCATGTTTTTCCCTTGTTTATAGATAGCTTTGCCCATATTTGATCAACATAAAGAGCATGCATGAACAATCTTTTATTTGTTTCTCTGTAACTTTTCATAGAAGATCAATGCTTTAAAAGTGCTTTGACTTGGTTTGAAATGATCATCTCGATTCTTATAGGGTTTGGTTAAGCTAGGCTGGAGATAGAGGTTACCAAAAGGTGAAGTTAGGCTTGGGATAAAAGCATATTTCACTGCTCAAGATGTAATAGATGTTGTTCTTCTTGAAGTTTGTGGTCTAGTTTTGGTAAGTGATAGATGTTCAGAATTTACTATTTTTAGTAAGTTCTAATTTTGGCAGTTGTCCTGTTGACAACATCTCAGTAAGTTTACCATTTCAGTTGGAGCAGTTGAGTATGTTTGATTTTAGCTTTTGAGGTGAAATATTGGAGAAATAAGTTATTTCAAGTCATTAATGTTATATTTTTGAATTGACCCCTTGGCCTAGTGTTATGACTTGAAGTTGTTTGAAAAGGTGGTCATAAAGGGTGGATGCCTCATGGAGGGAATAATTAATATTTTATAATGTTTATTGTGCCATGAAGTTTGGACGCCTAAATAAGATGGAATAAAGTGTTTTTTTGAAATTTAAATATTTCAAAAAGGTGAATGGGCGTCCCTTTCTTGGAGGGAGTTTTGGAATTCGAAAGGTCATCTCCAATTCTATAAAAAAAAGGCATTGCTCCAACATTTGGGTATCCAATGTTTATGTTATTGTTATGCTGTCAGAATGACAACTGGATTTTACTTCGAGGGATGCTTACCTCCTAGTTTTAATCCAATTTCGTGTTTGAAGGATAACACCTAGTTGGTTTTCCAGGCTGCTTCTCATCTAGACTAGCAGATTGAGCTTAAGAGTTGAAGAATTGTGGTGTTTATCAGATTTTTATGTTGCTGATTATACCATGGCTGAAAGTCAATTTTGCATACAGCTCCTTGGATAATTTTAATTTGCTTATGGGTATTGATGCTACATGTTCCTATGATAGAGGCGACTCAAATTGCAAAAGAGCAGATTTTATGATGGAGTTTCTGATTTTTTAGAAAGGCAGTACCTTTCCTAGGGCTGTACTTTTCCTGGCAGCTTGTCTTGGGATTCGTGCTCCATATATTGTGGCTGTTTTGGAGTCTCATTTGAGTTTGGAGTGGCTCGCCTTGGCGTATGGTAATTGTAAGTTCAGTTTTGAAGTGTGACTTTGAAATTAGATGGAGTTTTTAGCATTTTTGGTGATTCTTAAGTTGTTGGTTCAAACTTTCAGTTTGCTGATTTTATATCAGAATTATTTCAGTCTTGATTTCAGTTTATTCCTTCAATAATTGAGAGAATTCTAGAGTGGGTGACCATCTATTTCTTGTGCTTCAATTCTATTGTAATCACTTGTAATTTGCAGTAGTTCTTTACATTGTAAGATTGTTAACAGTAGTACCATTTCAGTCATTCTTTATTGCTTACTAGTGCTTAATTTTTCATATTTGTAACCCCTAGATGGTATACCGCCAGTGTGGAAAAAGAACTTAATAATCTCTCAAATGTACCCACTGAAAAGTGATGAATTGCCACTCACAAGTGGATGCCTGCCGCAACGGATGAATTAGTTTGCTTTGTTTCTTTTTTCCCCCCACTGAATAAGTGGAAGTGTGGAGATTGTTCATGGCTGGTTCACTGCCTCATTACTTCAGCTGTAACTTACTTTCAGTTATTGAGCATTATGCTCCATCATATGCTAGCCCCTCACCCACATTGGGTTTTAGGGCACATTCTTGGTGTTGAGTGTTTTTTCAATTTGTTTATTATTTTGGAGCTAACACTAATCAGTTGGCTTAGTGCTGGTTGTGATTGTGAAGATTCAAAGAAAAAATTGACTAGCACATTTCATATAATAACAAATGGTATCATTTGTTTGAGATAGAAATCAACAAAGTGCATTTGTTGAGTTGAAGAAACAAGATTAGAAATGCATTGGTTTTGACACCACCTCATTTGCAGCTAATATGCAAGGTGGAAATGGAGTTATTGGTCACCATCCTATTGCAAAGAGGTAATCCTTTTTGTTATCATTTAGGGCTTTTGGGTAGAGTGGTTTCTAATTACAATGTATATGAAAGGAACTATACAATTTTGTTCAAAAGGTTAAGAAACTGAAGCACTATCCAATGGGAAGAGATACAATTTTTTGTACGGATCACAAGAACTCTAATATTTGCAAGCACTATCAATATCACCACAAGCACAACACCATAAATAGATGGGTTTCCTATAATAGTTTTTTCTGAGATACCAAACCAGAATTTTTTATGGGTTTGTGGATACAATACTCTAGTATCACAATTTTTGGGGGACTGGGTATGTTATGTTATGTCCATACAGAAATATATAAAAATCATAAATATATAATGTTTGCAGCCTAAAAACCATACTATTTTAATACCATATCAATATAAAGCTACACTAGAGCATATTAATGAACATTTATCCAGTTTTGAGTCCCAAAATACTTGAGCTATACCAAAACTTTTGGAAAAATTTCAATGAACCATACCAAGTCTTTTAATGACTTAATAAAGCTATACCAAAATATGTTAAATACCAAAATTTATTGAAAGTCTTTTGCTAAAATACTAAAGCTATAATAAAACTTTATCTTTATTCGGCCTTGGAAATGAAATGGGTGGAGTCAAGAATATGAGTTGGAAGTCTTACTATCTATGTAATGTTCTTAGGGTTTTATTTAACTTTTGAGCATAAACATTTATAATATAAGTTTGGTTCGAGCAAAAAATATAATGAAATAACTTGTACAAGAGAAGAATATAATAGGAATGAGATGCAAATATTTGATAATACTTGATAAGAATAAGCTACTTCGAGGGGCAAATCTCCAAATGTCTTAAACAAGAACAAATTTCACTATATGTTGATAATGAACTAACCACTACCTCTTATATATGCCATAATTATGCCATTGATGTTGCCTATGTTGAACTAACTACCTATATAAGACTATATAAATGATTATAAGACTATATAAATGACTATAAGACTATATATATATGCCATAATTATGCCATTGATGTTACCTATGTTGAACTAACTACCTATGCTAGACACAAGTTGGCTGCACATGTCACAATACAATTAATAGGTAAGGACATAGCATGCGCCCCTTCAGAGAAGTGTTGTCCTTATTGTGGATCAATTATGGATGCTTTTACATGAAATCTTCATTTTCCCATGTAGCATCTTTGATGGTAGAATTCTCCCACTTGATCAAATACTCTTTAATCACCTTTGTCCATAACCTCTTAGTGTGTGTTTGAAGGATTCCCTTAGGCTCAAAATCATTTTGCCCTCCTCATCAAGCTTCGATAACTTTGACTAGGGTTGAAACTCTTTTTCCATTAACCTTCTTTAGGCAAGAAACTTAGAAGATTGAATGTATTTTTGTTGATGTATGTAACTCTAATATATATGCTACAGTATCAATCTTCTATAACACCTTGTAAGGATTGTAATATTTGGGTGCAAGTAACTCCAAGTTATAAATTAAAAAACAGCTTATATTTAATTATTTTAAAGGTATAAGTGAATGAATAAAGTGTCACTAAGGTAGAAAAAGGTTGATGAAACACAGCGGCAAGGGGGTGGAGGGGGGTTGGGGTGAATCAGTATAACAACAATCCTTTACTTTTCACAACTTAATGAACCATAGCAGTAATACTTTAAAACTTAATCATCCACACACATGCAAGATCTAGCAATTAAGAACACAAGAACACACCCTTGCAGGAGAAAACGATGACAAATATTTGCTTATATATATATAAATCTTTTTTGTAGGCTCCAACCTACTTCTCTTACAAACTTCTTTTGTAGGTACCAATCCACTGGAGACACCAATCCCCACTTACAAAATTTGTAGGCACCAACCCACTGAAGACTCCATTCCCCACAACTGAGCACTAACTCAGCAAGAGATACCAATCTCTTCTTTGATAGGCACCAACCTCCAAATTCTTCAATGGATGATATGTCTTCACAAGATCTAAATGTTGATACAATTCTCTTCACAACTTTGATCACAAATCTGATTTAGATATTGCAATGAATTCACTCACACATCTGATCATAATAATGCATTGCTTCCACAAATATTTCCGCCTTAATGTCTGCTCACAAATCTGCAATATATCTTCTCATGAACCTGCCATAATCTTCCTTCTATTTCTCTTCTCTTCTCACAAAATTGGTGCTAAGAAATCTCTTATAAATCTGCTCATATCTTTTGTAAATCTACTCAAATATCTTTTTATTTCTGCTCTTCATATGAGAATGATATTCAAAAATTGCTTACATCCTAACTCTCAAACAAACCTCTATTTGTATTTGCCCAAACAACTCTTCACCCAAGGGGGCTGACTCTTCAAGAGGGGTTGGCCACACATGCATAAAATAAATTTTATTTTATTTAAGAAACCCTTCCACATGTGGGTGCCAATATCAAGAGGGGTCAGCCCCAATAAAATTAATTTATTTATAATTTTAAATTCCTCAAATGGGGTGCTAGATACCAAGGGTTGGCCTCCTAGAATTAATTAAAAAATATTTCTTTTATTAGCACCAAACCGTCCATCTTGGGCGCTAGACATGGGTCGGCCCCCGTGGGAATAAATTATTATTCTGCAAAATAATTGACTCCTTGCCCAATGATATCTCAATAAATGGACTCCTCCTTGCCCAATGATATTTCGATAATAATTCCATAAATTTGGCACAAGACTTGCAGAATAATTTAGCCATCTCCTGATTTTGGACTTGTCCTTTGACATCAATGACAACATCTATTTCCTATATTCCCTTTGACATCAATGACAATATTTCCAACAAAGGTGAGTGCAAAATGACACTTTATTAGTTTTTGTAACTTTGAGGGAATAATTAAGAAAAAAGAAAATAATATTATATTATTTCCTCAAACAAGTTATAAAAGGAAGGATTGTTTTTGAAAAGGGTCTTCTTGCTCATTCAAACAATTTCATTTTAAAAAAAAATGAAAATGATTCTTTCATTCACAAGGATGAAAACACTCTAGTATTGTTGGTTTTGGGGACGGAAACTTTCCTAGCCTTTCAGTGCAGTTCTATGCAGGGATTGCCATTCTGCTTCAGTTGTTGATGATTTTCCAGTTTACAGTTGAAAGATATTGGTGTGAGTTTGTTTTCATAAGCAAGCTGACTAGTTATGAGTAATCTATTTTGTAGCTGGGTATTTGGATGCAAGTATTACTTAATATTGTTAATATGTTTACTGTTGATGCTGGCCGTACTAGTCTATGGAAGTTTATATGGTATGCTAAATGCTATATCAAGCCCCTACCATACTGAAATACCCAGCTGTACATCTTTTTTCAACCATTTAGGAAATGGTGCACCACTGTTGAGCTGCCGTGCAACCTTTCAAGTTTTGTACAGTTCTGATTTCCCTTGCTGCAATCATTGAAAGGCTGTACAGGTTTGGAATCCAACATAATTATGTGGTTGCAGCTCCTGTCAGCTGGTTGTATAGCCCAACTCCCAATCACAGCCTTTACTCAATGTCTGGAGTTTGTATCTACTCAAAAGGATGGTCTCTACAATTTACAATATACAACAATCTTGGACCTATTAGCTGTTCATAAACTCTTATTTTGTTAGACTCATTTCCAGCCAGCTGTACTTTAAAAGCAGGGGCATACAATTTGGTTATCAGCCACTGTTTTTTCAGTTTATTTTCCACTCGTTTTCTATGTATCTTCTTTAGCATTCAAATCAAATTTGGGAGCTTCTGTTGGAATTTTTGTTGTCAATGATGTCAAAGGAGTAATCAAAGGACATCATATTGCTGCTCAAGGAGAATCCATTTAGAAGTCTTATGCAAAGCAGAATTAGATATAAATGGGAAATATTGGTTGTTTATCAAAGTCAATTATATCCTCATTTGGGCCGACCCAAACTACCCTATATTGTGCCCATATTGAAATTGCCCCTCCTTTGTGTGGGCCGACCTTGCATTTGGTGGAACTAACTTTAAATAATTTCATTAATTTTAAATAGGGGCCACCCCTCAAGTGGTGTGCCCAAAGTTAAGTTGAAAGGGTGCATATTTATTAAGTGTTGTCTCTCTTTGCAAAGGTCATACACTTTCATGAAGTCACTCCCCTTTGCATGGTATAAAACAAGTTTGATTGGAGGTTTTGAAGGCAAGCAATTAACAAATATCATTCTATTTTAAGCAGATCTAAAGGAATAAAAATTAGAATTTTGGGGCAGATGTACCACAAGTTTGTAGCAGATCTAAAACCAAGATCATGGCAGATTTGTGAGAAAAGTTGTTGAAGATTTTGAACAGATTTAGAGAAGCATTTTGGAGCAAATTTTTAAAGGATATTGGAGCAAGTTTTTGAGCAGAGTTGTTGAGTATATTAGGGCAGATCTAAGAGACATATTGAACACAATTTTAAGACAGATTATGTTGAAGTCATGCGCAGATTTGTGAAGGAGAAT
This sequence comes from Sequoiadendron giganteum, assembly GCA_007115665.2. NCBI lineage: Eukaryota > Viridiplantae > Streptophyta > Pinopsida > Cupressales > Cupressaceae > Sequoiadendron > Sequoiadendron giganteum. The sequence continues at coordinate 18,116,928 of CM021100.1, forward strand.
TAGAAGCTAATTTAAGGAGTTTCAAATAATTTTCATTTGGAGGTTAGTGCCTCCTAACCGAGGAGATTGGGAGGTTGGTGCCTCTCATTAAAAGAGATTGGTGTCTCATGCTGTGTTGGTGCCTAGTTGTGGGGATTGGTGTCTCTAATAGGTTGGTGCCTACAAAGATTTGTAGGAAAATTCTATTTTGTTGAGGCTGCATTTGGATGGTAGATCCAAGTAACTATTTGTTGAGATTTTCCATGTAAAATCTTATGTCTCTCATGTGTGTGGATCTTGTGTGCTTTATTGTGGTTATTAAAGTTTTAATAAGTAAAAGATTAACTTATACCAATTCACCCCCCCCTCTCAGTATAAGTGTGTGTGCTCATCAACTTCAACTTATCATGAAATGGTATCATTCTATTCCTAGTTATTGGAGCATTATTTTTAGTTAATTGTATGTTGTAGATTAATCTTTTGAAGGATAGTTGCTTTCAAGAATTAATATTGTAATAACTGGAAAATTTATTGCCAGTATTTGATTTTAAAATTATAAAGATCTTGGATGGTTCACTGCTAGATCCATGCTTTTATTATAAAAGACCCTAGTTGGTTTATCTATTGGATCTATTTTATTTTTAATATATTATCCACTGGCTTGATGTGCATCAAAATTAGGTGATATAGTTTGCCATTTTGGCATTGATGCATTTTTAATCGTGTGCAACCAATTTCCCTTGATTGGAATTTGTGTAATTGATTGATCTATGACTTTTTTTCTAATGTAATTTGGTCGGCTAACCAATACTATCTTATTGTTTAATTCCATTGTCCTCGTTCTAGTTTGTGTATGGTCTCACCTTGCCGACATCGGGAACTTGGTGATCAAAAAGAGCTAGGATTTGAGTGATTGCAAAAATTTCTTGTGGATTTGAGCTAATGTTTTTGTTGAGGATCAAACATATTCAAACAAGTCTGAATATCTTTCTAGAGAGATTCAATCTACAAGAGTAAAAAATTAATTGATTTCGATGATTACTTTTGAAGATCAAGACTCCCATATATATGGTTGAGAAAAGACGCGACTTTTCGATTGACAAGACTTTTATATTAGAGCCGACAATCAATCATAATTCAAGACATATATATGTATCCGATTTATTGAAAGCGGATTATACTTAGGACATGAGATTTGATATCAATAATGATAATGCATGAGTGCAATCATTATTGATCTCTGATCGAAGCTATCAGTTTTCAACACTCCCTCTTCGCTAGGGAAGGGAACTCCAATCAAGTACATAATGATATCACCTAACTTGTGATATCAAAAGATATGAAATGCTTTTGAAAATGTCAAGTCACATGACATTCTTCATAACACATCTTTACTTTTCAACACTCCCTTTTTAACTAGGGAGGATAACTTCCATCAAGTAAACGTGATATCACCTAACTCGTGATATCAGAAGATATGGTATGCTTCTAAAAGTGTCAAGTCACATGACATTCTTCATAACACATCTTTATTATTCAACACTCCCTCTTTAACTAGGGAGGATAACTTCCATCAAGTAAACATGATATCACCTAACTCGTGATATCAAAAGATATGGTATGCTTTTGAAAGTGTCAAGTCACATGACATTCTCCATAACACATCTTCATTATGGTATGTGCACTGACATCAAGTCACATGATGTCTACCATAATTCATGGCATATCCACAGATATAAATATCCACCATGGTAATCTCTTAAGGATCACAATGATCTACAGATGACATCAAGTCCCATGATATCCATCAAAGTGTCCAAGAGATACTATCATGACATGTCCACAAATATCAGGTCACATGATATCTATCATGATAGTTTATCATTGTAGAGTCGTCACTTTACAATGTTACATACAAGTGCTCATTATTAGAAAGATAGTCACCTTTCAATAATGTACACAGGGGGAGTAGGCCCATAAGGTCATGGAGTCACACACATGACAAAAGAGTTTACACATTAAACATCTTTATATATTAGTACAACTTATAACCAATTTGAATTTCAAACATAATAACAAATTACATACCAAGTTTCTTCCCGAAGAGTTCAACCTTAACTCTGGAGAGAGGTTGTTGAGTATGATTGCTGTTTAAACATTTGAACTAATATACTCCAACTGGATTACATTCCTTTTCTACCATGACTCTTGCATAATGGTAGGGGATCTCAATGTGCTTAGATCAAGGAGTCCCACAAGCAATTCACGAAGCCAGACCGCTTCTCTTGCCCCCATAGAGGCTGCAATGTATTCAGCTTCTGTCGAGCTTTGTGCTACAAAAACTGTTTTCTGCAGATCCAAGAGATCATAGCTGATCCTAAACTGAAGCAACATCTTGATGTGCTTTTCCGATCGGTTACACACCCAGCTCAATCTGAATTAGAGTATCCAGGTTGATCTTACTGGTTTTTTCTGTAAAGAAGACCATATGCAATAATGCCGTGAAGATATCTCAATATATGTTTTACAGCCATAAGGTGAATTTCCTTTGGCTCACACCTGAGCTGGCTTAGAGCATTCACTAGGATCTTCCATTTGCAGCAGGAGTGCTCTATCAATTGAGCTATGGGCCCCTTGTGGCCAACCCATTGTTAGTCCGAGTGTGGCTTCTTTCCAACAACCCCCTTTAAGCCACACTACGGGTGCTAGGGGCTCTTTTGATGTTAGATCCTTCTTTCCTTGAGCAATGAGATGATCTTTTCCTGTTATCAATAGATCATCAACATATAAAGTAATTATTAACATCTCACATTTCATTACATTAAAGTAAAGATTTCGGTCTGCATCATTCTTGGAGAATCCTAGACCCAAGAGGTAGCTGCCAATTCTTTTATACCAAACCCTTGGACCCTGTTTAAGTCCATAGAGGGCTTTCTTCAGTCTGCATATTTGTCACGGAGTCTCTCAACGTGATGTCGTCATGGAGTCTCTCAACATGATGCCTCATCTCAGTCTCAGAGATGAACAAGGGCTTTCACCTCATATCTCTCTATCTCAGAGAATTATGCATTCCAACAAGTGATGATGTGACTCCCTTTGAAGCTCTAAGTACATGCATCAGCCTCCCGACCTCCTCGTCCAAGGTTGCCTCTTGATGGTTTGTCAAACTCTCTCTGAATGTTAATTCCTCTTCTTCGAAGAAACTGATGGCAATCTGTATAGATTCTTCCTGTTCGAGAGATGTCTCCAATGAAGTTTATCTCTTCAGCCTGCATGAATTCCTTACAGGATGCCTCAAGCTTTTCCTCCCTTGAATTCCTTAGGCAGTCTCTCATCATCCTTTTGCTCCTCCTAGAAGCATTTTAGAGAGATTACTAATAGTTCATAGAATTAAACCATCCTGAAGAGAAATACCAATGCATACATGATTCATTATTCCCAATGCATGAACTACATAAAATTTATTCAAAGGTATAGACATAAAATACTTATCTCTTTAATAGCACTCTTCAGATTTATTTCAAGTGATTTGAATTCCTTGTTGCAAGACTCGATTAACATGTGAAGTCAGTAAGTCGACTCCTCCAGGTATTAATGGTGTTAGCAAGAAAGATCCTCATAGAGTGAAGAATCATCAACACTAATGACCATACACAGGTCAATCTTTATGTCCAAATCAGGTCCATGCATACAGTAGCAATGACGTGTCTGAGCTTTTGCCTACCACACATTGGCACCAAAAACATGACTTTTTGGCTGTATTCGCACTGGCCATGACTATGTAAAAGGGGACAATAAGAATAACTCCGCGGCTCCTTTATAATGAATGGATGTCATGAGCAGTGATCAATCCACTGCAAATGTTAATAGTTGCTCTTGTACGCATACAAAATGTCTGTACAAAGCAATCATTCACTTGATTTGTCACCCAGATCGGTAATTACACAGTTAGCACATGCCAATCTGCCGCACATAGAGAGGTCTGGTTGGAGCAATGTAATGGGCGGTCCTTAATCCAATCTCTATTTGTCTTAGAATTCCGTTGGTGGCTGGCGTCATTCTAACTCTCCTTCAAATTCATTCGATGCTCTAATTCAGAGTGATGCCTTTAGACTTTCACGAACTCCCCGTGCATATGAGATTCAGACTTTCTTAAAATACTTGCTATGCACCCTAGCATACGGAGAGCAATTCTTCTTGTATAAGATGGTTGTATATAAGACACCCAATATTTCTAGTCTATGGCTAGCATGTGCTTAACAATTGCACGTGGATGTTGTTGGGGATGAGCCAACGGAGATATCACATATCCTCCACCTTTTAGGCAGGCATGCACAAAGCCCCAAGAAGGAGGACACTTTGGATGCGTCACAGAATGATAAAGAATTACTGCACCTAAGATGCAACTACAGAGTGACGCCTTTAGACTTTCACGAATTCCCCGTGCATATAATAACGGATTCTGAAAGGAATATACAACTCCCATGAACCCCGAGCATATCAACACCCAACGATTCAGGAATGAGACAACATCTCAACTCCTGCTAACCATCATAGATAAACCCAAACATGATTATGTGAGTATTCGCTGAAAATGAAAGGTTCGATAGCAATCATAACTCCAAAATGTGTATTTTGCCGCTACACTATGAATATAATGACGCCCACAATCTTGATACTCCTTCAACTAGTCGGATGTATTATACGCCGAAACTTCACGGGAATAGCAAATAAAGTTTTCCGATTATAAATGAAATGTCCGTCGACAATGAAGCTTCAAGGAGAACAATGTTACATATATCTGATGTTTAGTTCTGGGTGTACAGGAATTCGCGAATTAAGAAGATCCTTCCCGTGCATAGAACCACCCGATAATACAATATTGCTTGATGAGATAGAAATTCCGACCTCACTCAAGGAATCCACGATGGTAAAGAGATCGATACTATCCTTTAATATGTAGATGCTATAACATATCAACTACGCCGGTATTCATTATAGAGCCTGATCAACATAAGGAGTAGAATCAAATCTCCATGGGGGCAAATCTCTTGCAGGCGGTTGCGTAGCCTTCGGCTCTCACCACCCGCACTATCCGTGGTCTCCTATGCGCATTTGAAAGGAATGTAGATCGAAATTTCAGACTAGTGAATTTTATAACCTTGCTCTGATACCATGTTGAGGATCAAACATATTCAAACAAGTTTGAATATCTTTCTAGAGAGATTCAATCTACAAGAGTAAAACATTTATTGATTTCGATGATTACTTTTGAAGATCAAGACTCCCATATATATGGTTGAGAAAAGATGCGACTTTTCGATTGACAAGACTTTTATATTAGAGCCAACAATCAATCATAATTCAAGACATATATATGTATCCGATTTATTGAAAGCGGATTATACTTAGGACATGAGATTTGATATCAATAATGATAATGCATGAATGCAATTATTATTGATCTCTGACCGAAGCTATCGTTTTTCAACAGTTTTACTAGGGACATTATAGAGATAACCTTCAAAGTAGTTATTTACCACCTTAATTTTTCCATTTGATTGTGGATGATATGTTGAGCTATGAGAAAGTTGAGTACTAAAATATGAGAATAAGTTAGTCCAAAAATTACTTGTAAATATAGGATCATGATTACTTACTATGATTTTTGGAGTCCTATGTAATTTTTGGGGAGAAGCTACAATAGGAGGCCCGTAGATTCACCTTGCTAAGCCCAAGGGTAGATACTCACCCCCTTGGCCCCAAGTGGCCAGCTTGGAGTGGCGTACTTAGAAAGAAATCTAGTATCTGTGCATCCTACTAGAATTTCCCCCATTCTCCTTTGCATGACTTCAATTCTCTCTACCCATGTGCACAACTTCAATTCCAAATACCCCATTTTTTTCTAAAACCTTCATTACAAAATATGATGTTTTAGATTTGACATAGGGGCAATACTCATGCAAGATGAAAGACCCCCATCATTTAAGAGTCACCAACTCAAAAGTAGGTCAATGGGACTAGACGTTACAATAGTTAACAACGGAAGGTTCTAGGAAGACAAAACCCTAGAATCAAAATAGTAATAGTGCATAAGATAAATAAAGAAATGTGCTGCTAACAAATAGCAATGAAGGGCGTGTTGATGCGTGTTTTGCGAAACACACGAACATACTAGAATAAAGTGTCCGGAGATGCTCTATCCTCTCTTGATAAAAATCACCTTTCGTGCTAAGATTGCTAGATAGATCACAAGGTAATTCCAATGTTTCTAAGTTGGGGTGCGGATAGGCTCTGTGGTAGTATGAGGTTTGCTGGTAACCCAAGGGGGCATAGTACTTCAGTAGTTGACTTTGAAAGCAAGGGTTTGAATGCCATGTTGTATCTTTTTGGATTTTCTGATTTTGGATAAAAATGAAAAAAAGGAAAGGGGTGAGAAATCTTATGCTAATCCTAAGGAACTAGGAGACGGTAACGATCAAATGAACTTAAAGGAAACCATGCTTTGCTTCGTCTCAAAAAACGACAACTACACGAAAGCAGGTGCAATCTTCTGGGATTTATGCTTGAGATTTTTCACTATAAATAACACCATCAATTGGAACAATATTATTTAAAGTAAACGTTTTAAAAGCATTTATATCAAGAGCTCAGTCTAACTTTGCACATCAAATGAAAAGCATCCATTTGAAAAAAGTATGAGCTAAGTTACTTTCAATCCTCACCATCAATCTTTCGCTCCACTAACAAATAAATTTTAATCTATAACAATCCTACGAGAAAGAGCAAATATGCAACCATGCTCCCATCTGACAATAAAGGTTTCAAAGCAACTCATGCAATATTATCTCAATGGTTTTCACAACAATTTCATACAACTCTTCTCTTACTTCTAAAAGAAACTAATTCTAACTCAAAAAAATCTAATCTCTAATCCTCTGATAACAATTTTTCTGATTTCTTCCGATCGTTTGAAATGAAAAAGAAAGGGTACTTATAGAATTCCTCGATACAATGAATGGCCGAGATTGAAACAAAATCAAGGGCCCAGATTCAAACAAGAAAACCCTAATTAGGGTTGCCAAAACATCGATCAGTTAACTAATAGGTGAGTCACCCACTGGCGGTTGTATCCCTATCCACTCATGCAATGCCTCGGTCGACGAACCTAGACACAATGGCGCCAATCTCCTCGATGGTAATGTATGGCAAGGTGCCGACATTGTATTCCAGTAGGTCCAAACTGTCCGCACAATCAACAAAGACAACTGCCCATTCTGATTCGTGCTGCAAGAAAGTACCACGGATAGTCAACAAGTCAAATGCCTTAGTCAGATTTTCGCCCAAAATTGGCATGATGGAGAAAATCTTTTGCACTTCCCTTTGTATATTATCCAACCACAAGTCATTTTCTCGAACAATATCCTTGTTCAATATATCTGCAGCCATATGAAAGATGCCATTTTGGATGCTCCTTACTTGCTCATCGACCTTGATACTTTCTGCCTTAACCTTTTCAAGCACTTCCCTACGGGAGACCAATGCGCAATACCAGTTGCTGAAGTCGTAAGCCGCCCCAGCTGCAATAATCTTCTCATCAATCAGCCTTTGCTTAGGAATTTTCCTTATATCACAGAGGCAAGGAATGATTCTGTTTTGCAAGACTTGCAATCCGTCCCATGCCTCAGTCAAATTTGCAATCCTTGTGAGCAGGGAAGAAGTTTGCCCATGAGCGTGTACTAACTTCTCCACAAATGCCATTACTTCTCCCTCTTTTCTTGCCATCCATTCTTGTGTTTCCCTGGCAGTAGTTAGTTCTTTCTCAAGACTTTCTACGGGTTCTTGTGACGCATTTGAGAGCAGAGGGTTTGATTGGTTGCCTTGGTTGAGTGGCCTTGTCAAATGTCGGATATACTCCTTCAGGCGCTCAACCTCTATCTTATATTCCCTTTTCTTCCGAGTCTCCTTTTCTAATCTGGACTTAATGGTGGAAACGGAATTGTCCAGATCTTCTACTTCTTGCCTTTTGGTAGATGGACCAATATCAATCACAGTAATGGCATAATCGGCAGGAGTAATTTCATCCTGCGGTTTCTCAACTGTCGGGACTGCGATTTGCACTGTGTGGTTACCAGTCTCATCTCTTTGAATAGTAGAGAATTTCTTGGCAGGTTTTTTCGTATTTACTTGCTCCAACCTTGCCAAGAAATCGTCAATATCATCTGCTTCTGGTGCTGCAACTGGTACCTTAACCTTAATTCTTTCCTTAAGCTAGTCTGGTATTGTAGGCTGCTCGACTCCATCGTCTTCGTAGTTTGGAATATCCTGAATCTCTTGGATTTCTTGTGCCGGCGGGTCCTCATGAATCCCCCTTAGGGCTGAAATCATCCCTTCTTGGAAGTCGCCTTCCCTGTCATTCAGGTCCTCATCTGATTCACAAATCTCTGTGCCGGTTGGAGAATGGTGAAAGTCATGCTCAATCTGCATAGGCTCCATGTTTCCTTCAAGCACTGGTGAAGGAATTCTTATATTTCCCCATGATTCCTCTTCCATAGTCAGTAGCTGCTTGATATTCCCGGATGTGGCTGAGTGAAGGTCTTTAGGCTTCTTCAGGATCGACTTCTCGCTTGTTGCCACTTCTTTACCTTTCCTCTTCTTCAGGTTGATAGGCTCAATCCGTTCATTTCCCTGAGAAGCGCCAATATTTGAAGAACAAGATTCAGCTTCGCCCATTAAATCGTAGGTAAATGGCACACCTTGTTGCTTCAATGTCTGCACCCGCTGATCTACCCACCACTGTGAGTACTTGACCACTGGTCTCATAAGAGTTGTCAAATCACTTAACTCAGGCTCTGACCATTTGACAGGAGGGAGCGGCAATCCTTCATCATATCCTGGCTGTATGTACATTCCATCGTCATCCAGTTGGTCAGGCACACGGAAAAGTTCTGTTGCCCTGATCATGCTCAAGGATAACCTTGACCAAAGTCTTCTCCTTACTTCATACTCGTCAGCAGCATTTGCCCAAAAGTCTTCAAGGTCAACTCTGTGCCTGTATTTCCTTCCGTTTACCATTCCCATATGATTGAGTGGATCAAAATCCCCTCTGGACTTGTATGAGGTGAACGGATATAACTGTATTTCTATCCTGGCACTGTCTGCTGCCTGCGATGACGGACAGGATTCTACCATGTCTCCTATGAACAAGGGAAACGTGACAGCTGCTTTCTGCTTCGGTCTCTGGATACTCTGGAATGTTTCCAGCTGCCTGATTACTTCTAGTAAAATCATCTTGTCAGTAGGATAGATTGGCAACCTGTAAGGAGATTCCGTGAATCCCTGTATTCGGATGTACGTAAATCTTGGAAACTGGATGAACCAGGATCCGTATTTACTGATTAAACTTTTTGCTTCAGGTGTAAGTCTCTGATGCGTTCCTCCCTGCAGCACCCGAGTGATGTACATGAGGAAAGCGTTATGTGCCCTGCGCCAATGTGACTTCTCACTCAACTGCAATTGAGGATAGCAGTTATAAACTTTGAGCTCTCCTTCGTTGTTGCCGACTACACCTTTGCAGATCAGACCGGTATATCGGTACGTACGAGCGAGTGAATACACAATATAAGAACCCATATGAAAGGATTCAGTTTTCTCCAGGTTGACCAATTGTTCATGAATACTATCACTGATCATCCTTGACCAGTTGATCATTTTTGTCCCAGCAGATACTTCATCAATGAAGTAATACATCCAACTTTCAAAAGGCGCTCCTTGAGGACTGCCTACCAGTCTGTTAAGCAACAAGACTATGTCTCCGTATTCTTCCTTAAAAAATGGCCTGAGTAATTTCTTGGGCAATCTCTTGGATGAGCATCTAGGTTTTTCGAGCTAGTTCTTGTTCATGTTGGCCATGCAAAGAGTCTGTTTATCTTCGTACAATTTCTGCGCATCCTCCTTCGACCGGTAGTACGTTCGGTGGTAAGCCGGAATACCAAATGTTTCCTGTATAGCCAACTTGCCTAAGTATGCCAATACTCTGCCATTAGGCGCCTCAATTTGTCTTTCTTCAGCGTTATAGTGCAAGGCGCATTCTACCATCAACTCCGGACACTCGACTGTTGGCGGAAATCCTGCAGCTTGAACTATACCATTTCGCATCATCCTTTGCGCAATTGGAGTCGGCATGCGTGTGTCACTTCCGTACATTCTTTTTCGAAATTCCTCCAAGTCAACATGGCCGAGATCAGTGTCCGCAACATTCTTCCATTTGGAGATAATTTTAGACTCCAGCTGCGCACCTTTGCTTGCAAACTTCATTTTCTTCTTTGATGATTCTCCGCCGTTCAACATAAATTTGCAAAAGAAAAAATTTAATAATCATAAATTATTTACGCATAAATAAATTCCAGCAAATTCGATGAGTTAATTCGTGAAAACAACCGTTGCCGGAAATGAAAGAATTAGATTGCTCGCAAAGAGAAAACTTTGTCGAAAATAGAGGAAGTAAAGTCTACCTGTCAATGAAAACTATGTTGCTGCTGAAGTAAATTCGCACTTTCAGCCTTTTACTTCGCAAAAAATATAAAACTTCACAAACTTCTCTGCCTTAACAAATTTTCTCAACTTCGCTTTCGAAAGAATGAATGAAAATGAAATGCAAAGCCAATTTAAGGCTGAGAAAATCGACCCATTTAGCAAAAATTAATTGTTTCGAATTAATTCAGTTTGAACTCGGTTGGCACTTGTCTTTCGAATGGCAATTTCTGTCTCCAGCATAAGTCTTTAAAGAAAGTTTCTAATTTCGTCGCCAGTCGAGTGAAGTTTATTTTTCTTCTTTCTTTTCTCAGCAATTTGCCTAGAGAAATTCGAATTTTCTCATTAAATGGGTTTTGGAAAATAAAATATTAAAATAATATTTTATGTGTTGTTTCCAACCCGTTCGTTAAAATAATTAAATAATAATATTTAATTATTTCTTTAATCCAAAGGTAATTTCGAATTTTTCAAATCTCTCTGTGCCTTTGCGGATTTTAATCTTGCCAAGAGAATTTTTTTTACTTAGGCGAATTTCAACTTTGCCAGACATACCATTTAATTTTTTAATTAAATTTCTAATCGTCTGGACTTAGGCAAATTTTTTAAATCTTTTGATTTTTCCTAGGCAAACAGTTAAATCCTTGCTCTTCCAAGTATTTTCAATGCCATACATGACTCCAACGTACTTGCCTTGTGCAATTTTTCACTTTATCCATGCTTGGGCGAATTTTCACTAGTAATTGTCATTTAATTTCACAAAATGGCGAATTTTCCTTGTATTTTCACCATCTCCAATCATCTTGGAGCGCACCCCTTTGCATTTCACCCCTTTCCAACCTTCTTGGAGTGGACTTCACATGTAATTTGCAATTTCTTCTAGGCTGGGTGGACTTTGGGTGTGTTTTGCCATCTCCCAACTCTTTGGAGCGGACTTGCTAACTTCTTTGCAACTTTCCTTGGGGCGGACTTCACCATTTTTTTTGCATTTTTCCCTTGCAAGCTGCTGGGCGGACTTCACATACCTTTTGCAAGTGCATGGGCGGACTTTGTCTTCACTTTGCAATTTTCATCTCCCATATCCTTGGAGTGGACTTTGTCAATGTTTTGCAACTTGCAACCTCCTTGGAGCGGACTTTGATTTGCATTTGCAACCTTTCCATGTGTTGGGCGGACTTTGTCTACACTTTGCAACTTGCATCTCCCAACTTCTTGGAGCGGACTTGCCAACTTTGCTGCATGTTTGCCTTTGGGCGGACTTTGTTCTCTTTTTGCAATTTTTTACTTGCAAGTGTTTGGGCGGACTTCATTTATTCCTTGCAATCTTCTCTTGCACATGCTAGGCGGACTTCATTTATTCCTTGCAAGTGCTTTGGCGGACTTCACCATTTTTTTTGCAGCTTGCACATGGCGGACTTTGCTTGTTCCTTGCAATTTGTTATTTGCAGTTCGCCATTTTTATCTCTTCATGCATGTCCATGCCTTTGGCGAAATTTTTTTTTAGATTTTCAAATTTTACCCATTTTTCCTTGCAACCTTCTGAAGTTGATGTTTATGAAGCCATGACCTGCATACTTTCCCGAAATAGAAACTTTCTAAAAATAGAAATTTTCCAAAAATGGAAACTTTCTAAAAATAATCCCTAAAAAATAGGGATCCCAGAATGTGCTAAAAATGCCAAAAAAAGTCCCTAAAAAATAGGGGTCCGGGATGAAAACCCTAAAATTTAGGAAGTGTGAGAATTGACTGAATGGACAGTCGATCTTCGTCCACAAGGCCTTCTAAGCGCTTTGGCAACATTCTATCATTGATTTGGGTTCACAATCATTTCTTGACTCGGCTGACCTTCAAAATTTCAAATTTTAAGTACCCCACCAAAAAGACCAAGACTCAGAAGCAAAACCATCAGAGGGAAACTACTAGGGTCCCCATTTGCAATGGGGCGATGTGTGAAAAGGTCACAACAGGGCGCAAACGAGAATCCCAAATGCATGTGCCAGTGAAGACGAGAAGAAAACCTCATCAAATATCCATGTCTATGTCTGAAATAGAGGAGTCGTCTAAGCCATCATCAAATTGTGTTGGCTCCCAAAACTATAGTTCCAATCCTTTAGGAAAGACACTTCAATACTAATGCGTAAGGCATCAATACTACACAAGTAAAGAGGAAAAAACACATCAACAAATACTAGACAACGTAGAGGCCAAGTGATATGAGAGGGCAGCTCTTCTTTTTAGGCTATGCAAACCCTTGAAGGGTGTTTCCTTTGAGGTCAAAATGGGACAATTAGAAATAAATGAAGAGATTACAACTAGGCCTTGACTAGCGATGCCCTAATGGCAGCCATGGACAAGCCTAAGGACCTTACATTGAGAAGATTTGAGACAAGCATGCATAGGTAACATAAGATAGAAACAATTCAAATTCACCATAAGTAAATCCCCTTAACATTTCATACACATATGCATCTTGGTATTCAATGTACACAACTCTTTGAATGTGTTTCAAGCATGAATTTACAAGAGATAAGAAATGGTTTGTTTTGCTGAAAATGTGCACATGCAATGCAGAAATTACCATTATGACTGAAATGAATGATGAATTTTTATGATTTTAGTGTGGTGGGAAATCAACACACTACTACAAATTGGTGCTTCTAGGTCAGCCTCGAGCCTCAAATCTCATACGCAAACATGTGTGCAACACATAATGTGGAGACCAAAAGTGCATTCATGAACCATAAACTAGGCTCCACAATTAATCAATACACTTCTTTATGTAACCAAGAACATACATGACAAAATCTACTTCAAAGATCCATGAGTGAACAAGGTAAATCCATATATTGCAATAGAAAAAGTGTACTGAATACAATTCGATACATTTTTGCAATCCCTATGTTGACCAATAATTACAATACCAAGCCAACAAGTGTAGCCTTGGGAACAAATACTACATACCTATCCTCTATTAGTCATGGAGACACTTGTGCCACGAATAAATCCTTGCATTCTACATCTTTCCCTCACCTACAACACCCAATCGACATGAAATATTGAGCATGAACCAGTAAGTTGACTTGGAATAAACTTGACCAAGTGAGAACATCTTTGTAGCAAGGCAATGCCTAGAACCAAACAACCCTAATTACATCTACTAGGACACTTATATAGTAATACAGTTTAGAATTCAACCTTGTAGGCATGGGAAAACAAGTGACAAATTGTGTCAACTTAGCATTTTAATCTTGTCAGAAACATGTAAATAGCCAAAAGAACAAACTTACCTATGGAGAAAATTCTACCTCAAATCTAGTTCAGAGTACACAAGCACCTAGAAAATTCTTGTCATTAATGCCAATGACAACTTGATTCAAACTCATTGGCATATAATGGAATGGGAAACACTTATACATCATCTAGAAACCACCTCAAGCCATGCCCAACTATTATAATAAATACATCAACAACCAAGAAGAAATTGCCTATTCAACTTGAAAATCCCTTCCATAACTCTACATGTAGCTCAGACCCAAAACATGTTCACAAAGCACACCAAACTTAAATTCACACAGCCAAGAGAGACATGTCATAAAAGATTTGATTTTGTACCGATAGGTTATCACAATAGCCATACAATCATCATGTCAACCCTAGGGGACGCCATTAAGCCTCAACAACCCATCTACAAACATGTCTTATTATCACTTTCAATTGAGCAAGGGAAAAAAACCCAAAAATGGATACCGACCTTTTATCAAAGCACAAGTCTTTCGTTGAAAAGGCCCTCACAAAGAAGAATAGACAACTAGGCCCACCACTATGCCATGTCAAAGACACATGGCATTCATTGCTTGATTAAATTAGTCCACAAGGACTACCACAAAGAAAGAGGCAACAAACTCGCCACAAGGCCGCTGTGTCGATAGAAGCTTGGGCCCCCAACCACCAAAGGTGACACATGGCAAGCAATAATTTGCTTTCAGGCCCAAGTGGGCCACTATGAACATAGTATGAAGCATGAGCCAAAGACAACTAGGACATGTTGTGACCTATTTCACACATCGCCCCATTGCAAATGGGGAACCCTAGTAGTTTACTTTTTAGGGTTTTGTCGTGGCGTTACAATTTCATATGGTTGTTTGTTTTGAGAGTTTGGAGTTAGAGTTTTGAGGTCACCCAAGTCAAGTGGAGAATCCAAGCCCGTACCAGTGTCTGAACATCATCAAAGGGCTCGGAAGGCTCGGTAAATGAGGAACACCATTGCTTTGGGTCAATTCTGACACTTTCTATTTTTTAGGGATTTTTGCTTTTTTGCTTTTTTGCTTTTTGCTTTTTGGCATTTTGGGACCAATCCGGGAAGTAACTTTTTTTGGCTTGCTGTTTTTGCTTTTTTGAAAGTAGACCTAGGATTGGGTCCCGCATGTCATGGCAATAACGATCATACCTTCAAAATAAAAAAATGGTACCTCTAGGTATAAAAAGCATAGAAAATCTCCAAACTAGGGTTTTGTTCCAAATGATCCAGAAGAATGCATGAAATTCATCTAAGTGTCAAGGAGAAATGAGATATGTCCGGAGAACTTCAAAATTCGCCCAAGGATGGATGTCCAAGCACATGCTCAAGTCTGCTTGGAAGGAAAAGAAGCATGCCCAAGGCTTGATAAAGTCCGCCCTAGGCCAAGAAAGAAATGTCTAAGTGTTGGTGAAGTCCGCCCAAGCTTAGAGAATGAATGGGAAGGCTGAAATGAAGCCCGCTTGGAAGAAAGAGAAGGAAAATGGTGAGCTAGAGATAACGTTCGCCCTAGGATGGCACAAAGAAGCTGAAGTCCGCCCTAGCTTGGAGAAAGCATGGTCAAGCATATGACAAAGACCGCCCAAGGAAATGTGGAGATGGCAAGCTAGCCTCCAAATTCGCCCAAGGATGAGAGAAATGTCTAAGGCAATGTCAAGTCCGCCCACCAAGGTGGAAATGTTCGGCACAAGGTGAAGTCCGCCCACCAAGGTGGAAATGTCCAGCACAAGGTGAAGTCCGCCCTTGGTATAGAGAACCTCCAAGTCCACCTAGAGAAGTGTCCAAGGCACTCCAAAGTCCGCCCTTGGCAAAAGGAAAAGACGCCTAAGGCATTAGGAAATACACCCAAGCAAGACAAAATGGCAAAGACTTAGCCAAAGTCCGCCCTAGACAAATGGAAATGTCATGACAAGTGTGAAGTCCGCCCTAGCAAAGGAGAAATGGCAAGACAAGTATGAAGTCTGCCTTGGCTAAAGGAGAGAAATAAAATGACTTGAAAAATAATAAATTAGCCATGGGTAAATTAAATTTTGCCATAATTAAATAATTTAAAGGGTTTGAAGAGGTTGGAAATTTTAATACTTAGGATATATTTTTCCAACACTTAGGAAAATGTTCAACACTTGAATTTTTTTTCAAAGCTCAAGAAAAATCAAGAGGATTTTGGCTGAAGATGGCGCCATGATAAAAAAATGGAAACTTTCTCTCGAAAATCTTCAGTAAAGATTAAATTGCCATTTTGGAAGAAATAAAACAAGTCTAGATTCAATGAATTTAAAAAGAAAACACGAAGTTGCTAAAATCATTTGAACTATCCAGCTTTATAAGAAGTTCGACTTGTCATTATCAAATCATTCTTCCAAAGTTAGATCAATTTTTTTTTTTAACTTTCCTGAAGTTGCGAAGGATAAGTTTTCGAAGGGAGATTTTTGAAGATGAAGTAATTTTTTTTTAAGTGGAGAAGTAAATTTTCTAAGCTGAAGGGCGTAATTTCTGGAGAAATAAAGTAAATTTCTGAGTTAAAAGGTGTGCTTTTTCTGAATTTTGAGTGAATTTTCAGAAGTTAAAGTCAATTTACAGTCAAAAGATACTTTCAGAGGTTCAAAAAGGAGTTTGGCTGATTTCTTCTCTCTTTCTTCCTCTTATTCACTCATTTTGGCAGAGATTTGCTGAATACTTAGCCAAATTTTTTCAGTTCTAGTCTGATTTTTCACATAATTTAATCTTTTTAACAGGCTGAAAGTGAAAATTTCAAATAAAGGCCCATAAAAATAAAATCTCCAAACTAATGTTAATTCTTTTCATATTTATTGCAGGTTAATGACCACTAGAGGAGAACCTTTGAGAAAGGCACAGATGAAGTTTGCAAGCAAAGGATTGCAGTCGGAGTCAAAAATCAACCCCAAGTGGAAAAACGTCATTGACACCAATCTCAGACATGTTAACTTTAAAGATTTTAAGAAGAGAATGTATGGGCAAGATAGACTCTTGCCGACACCAGTTGCTCGCCGGATGATGAGAAATGGTATTGTCCAGGTAGCCGGATTTCCACCAGCTTTGGAATGTGTTGAATTGATGGTAGAATGCGCCATTCACTACAATGTGCAGGAAAGGCAGATCATTGCGCTGGACGGGAGAATATTGGCTCATCTTGGAGAGTTGGCAATTCAAGAGGCATTTGGCATATTGAGCTATAACCGAACTTCTTACAAAACTAAAGAGGATGCCATAAAACTCTATGAAGACCAGTTCGAGCTTTGCGCAACAAATATTAATAAGTCATGGTTAGAAAAGTCGAGGCCTATGGTCAAGAAAATGCCAAAGAAATTGCTTCAAACGGATTTCAAGGAGTATGGATATATTATTTTGCTATTAAACAAAATAATGGGCAACCCCCAAGGTGCACCCTTTGAGACCTGGATGTATTACTTCATTGACGAGATCACATCGGGCGTCAAGATGTTCAGTTGGTCTCAGATGATTAGTGACAATCTTCATGAGCAGTTAGTCAATTTAGAAAGGACAAAATCTTTCTACATGAGTTCCTACATCGTCTGTTGGCCAAAACTTACAAGTACACATGATTGATTTGCAGAGGCATGGTAGGCAATGGTGAGAATGAATTAAAGTCCTATGATTGTTATCTGTAGTTGCAGCTAAGTGTGAAAGCCCACTTCAAGTGGGCAAATCATGCTTTCCTAATGTATATCATTAGAATACTGCAAGGAGGAACTCACCAGAGGCTAACTCATCAAGGCAAAAGCCTGATTAGCAAATATGGATCTTGGTTTATCCAATTTCCAAGATTCACATACATAAGGGTTCAGGGATTCAATGGATGTCTTTACCGACTTCCAATTTATCCTACCAATAGGATGGTCTTGCTTGAGGTCCTTAGGCAATTGGAGACATACCAGAACCTCCAGAGGTCAAAGCAGAAGGCAACCATTACCTTCCCATTCTTCATTGGAAACATGTGGGAGTCCTTTCCATTGGCACAAGCAGCTGAAAGTGCCAGGCTGGAGATGCAATGGTATTCGTTCACAACTTACTGGTCCAGGGTCGATTTTGATCCTCATAACCACATTGGGATTGTGAATGGAAAGAAATATAAACATAAGGTAGACCTAGAGGACTTTTGGGCAGATGCTGTAGATGAATATGATATCAGAGAAAGGTTATGGTGCAGATTGCTAGTGAACTTGATTAGAATGACTGAGCTTTGCCGCATGCCAGATAAGCTAGAGGACGATGGAGAATATGTCCAGCCGTGCTATGATGAGAATTGGCCTCTTCCTCCTATGAAGTGGTCAGAACCCGAGCTCATAGATTTAACTAATGAGGCCAGTTGTCAAGTATTCGCAGTGGTGGGTTGACCAGTAGGTCCAGGAGTTAAGGTGGAGAAAATTGACCCTCACCTATATCTTACTAGGCGAGATGGAATCATATTCCTCGAATGCAGGAGTATCTCAAAGTGTTGAGTTGATTGAGTGCCCCAATTCTAAGTCTAAGAAAAGGAAGCAGACAACTTATGACCCTACCAGGTCAAAAGGGAAGACAACTATAAACGATGATCTTGTTCAAAAGAGGCAGAGACCGGAGCCATCCCATTCGACCACATCCATAAATGAGAACAGGGTGTTAATCATTGACAATGAGTCATTGGCAGACATAAGGATTCCTTCTCCAATTTATGAGGGGAATATTGAGTCAATCTAGCCTGATGATGATGATCCTCCATCTCCTACCGGCACAAAGATACTTGAGTCCGAAAATGAGATGGATATCCTGGGTGAAGAATTTCAAGAGGGAATGATTTTTGCTCTTAGAGAAATTCAGGATATCCCATGTGGAGAAAATACTTAGGAAAATCATAACATAGAAGTTACACCACTCAAAATTGCAATGTATTCATTAATATAGATGCACAAAATTTACTGAATAACTGTAGTAGCAATACTTAATAAAAATCACTTCATGAGAGGGTTGATCTGTAATAGTAACAATTTACAACAATTGAAGTACTCAAAGGACCCTCGTAGCAAAGTAATGGTGCTGCTCAGATGATGATGTACTCAACTCTCTCGAAGCTTGTACTCAACTGCTAATATTGGAACTCGATCCAAGAATGGTAGTATCGGTTTGGTTACTAAAAAGCTTCGGCGCACGATAGTAGATTGTTGGGCTGATTAGGATGATTGTTCAAGGCTGGGACTAGAGCGATAATTGAATCGCCTTGGCGCCCTTGCAGTGGCGCCACGACACCCAACTCAAATTGCTTAGCAACCTGACACTTGCTAATGTGAGCACACGGTTGAGAGAGTGTCGCTACACATGGGAGGATGGATGGCGTGATCCTGGAAGTGCTCCGCTAGCGATATCACCCGAGTTGCTAACTTCTTCAGATGTATGTCGAGCCTCGACGACTTGAAACAAAGGATTAACAATGATGAGTGATGATGGTATATGAGTGCGAAGGAATGAAGATAGGCAACGAACAAGAATCAAGGGCCCCAAGGAGATTTGCATCTCACTTAGGATGGGTCGCCAGGGGGTTTTCGTCCCTTGTAACCAAAAGCTTGATTCCTTCAATCCACCATGATGCCTTCCAATACAAATCAAACTATTATAAATATGATGTCAAATGCCTTCCCGATGGGGTTGGCCAGATAGGACCACCAATAAATTTAAATATTATTATTTTAATAATTTAAATTTATCTCATTATTTAATATTATTTTAATATTATTTTTTTGAATATTTATTAAATGCAAATTGAGTGTTTAAAAACACTATTTCCCTCCAAATTGAGAATGGGTTTAGTCAGGGACGGGGACATGACATACATGATTGGTTTTTCCATTCTCATAAAATAAATAAAAAGAAACAGGTCAACATTCTTATATATATGATACCCCAAGTTTTTGGTACAGGGGATGGGGGGACGATTTTCAAGGACGACTATTTTTTGTGTCATTTTTGGGGACGTTAGTAGACGACAAAGGGGACAAATATATAAAAGATAGGGGAATTTTAAAATATATAGGGAAATTTTAAATATTCATATGATAACATTGATAAAGCATTCATCATATACATTATAGATCCTTAATACATAACATTTGTGTTGAATTGAGAGTTAACATGAGAGTCGAACAAATTAGCGAATGTCAAAACTTAATTGCTTTTATAATTCATTTTCACTATGCATGTGATTCTAAAAATAATACAAAAGTTACAACAAAATGCTCAAAGGTTGCAAGTTTTACTTTCAACTATAGTATGAAAATACAAAAACAAATAAAGTTTTATTTTATATCCTCCTCATTTAGGGCGAGTTGAGGGTGTGGGGGCTGTTGGCATGTGAAGCCAGTTTTCTTTATCTAACGTTGAGTAAATAGTTGATGACGAGTACCATGGTAGTGAATTGTGTGTGTCAAGCATGGTTGAAGGCCAATTAGTTCGAGCTGAAGGCATGAAGGTCCTATGTTTTTTCAAAAATTGGGAACGGCCCAGGGATGCCCCCTAGGCATCTCCTCATCCTTGAAACGTTTTGGAAATAGGGATGCTCCAAAAAATGCTGGGGACTCATCCTCGAGTTACCTTGATATATATATAGGCCCCTCGCTGCCCCCAAAAACCCATGCCCTCTTCCCCCTATCCTAGAAACTCGGAGAAACACTAGTTTCACATGTATTGTGTATTGTGTTTGTCATGCCATTGCCCTAGTAGTTTCCTTAATGTCATAGTGCTGACTTGATGTATGTGGTGGTTTTGTTCATGTTAGCCAAAAAAAGATGATGAACATTGAGAATTCTGTCTTGTCATGTTCTTTGATGATTTGAACTAATTGTTTGATTCATTCTTGGTGAGTTTAGCTATGTATGCCCTATGGGGCCCTCTTTCTATATTATGGAAGAAAAATAGATTTTACCATTGTCTGATGGTTAAGTGTTCTAGGGTGTTGAAGCTATATGTGGTGTCGAGAGAGTATTGGGACAGGTTCATTAGCATAGTGAAGTTGAGGATACGATAGTGTGTTGTACTTGCCCTTGGAGGCCTCAACAAGGCAATAATATTTTAATTATACAAAGGATATTATGGCAAGAGAAGGCAACGCTTTACTCTTATTTATTCTTTAATTGTGTTTCTCCAGGGTAATCCATATGTTGTGAGTTTCGTTTGGATGTGTGATAGTTTTGTCCTTGTTCTGTTTGTTTATACATAATCTACTATAGCAAAATCACTAATGCAACTGATTCCTAAAGCACAAATTTATCTGTTTTTTTAAGAAACAACATAGCAAACAGAGCACACAAACAAGTGAGTTATTTTCTTCTAAGAAAAGATTTGTTCTGGCGGACTAACCATGAAATATCTATGCTAATTTTGAACTACATTGCTATGGTCAAAGCTCTATACACTATTGATGGGAGTTTAAACATTTAGAATGATAATTTTTGCATACATGGGATTTAGTACTCCCTCCTTGATAGAACCATTGCGAACATGGACTAATGTATTGTGTATTTGGCCAATTTTTTTCAACGAAGGAATAACTGATGCAATTGAAAAACTTCTCTTTGGTGACCCATCTTGTCGGTTCATGAAGAAGGATAGGATCCACAGGGAATATGACCAGCTCCCTCCCAAATGCCAAGCTTTCCACAAAGGAGGAGGTGAAGCTGATGGGAACCTTGCTGCTGATCTGGTCACTCCTTTCATCATCCTCAATCCAGGCCCTACCCACCCAACTGGCCTAAATATGATATGTCGAATGATGAGGATAAGGTGGTTCCGAACTTTGAAGAAGGGTCTGGAGGCTCTTCAGGCTAATCAACTCTGCAGGGATCTGGTGACGATAACAGCCCTTAACATCCACTTTTTGCTTCATCGTCTTCTTGCTACCAATCTCTTAATTTTTCATCCCTCATTTAGAATTGGTTATTGCTTTCAAAAGTCATACTTTTTCAAAAATGATCATTAATAGATGATGCTTTGTCTGTGGTGAATATGTATCTTAGCTTTAAGCATTGTTTTTATGAAATTATCTTTGAAATTTTATCTTGGGTTAGTGAGTTTTCAGTTTCTTCTTGCTGGTATAGTTATGGGCAGATTTACCTTATCTTTTATGGAATAGCTTATTTCCTCTGTTTTTGGTCAATTCAGAGGCATCTGATGTTATACTTGTCCTAGCTTTATATGAATATAGAAATGATGTTTAGCCCCAAATTTTTAATTTTTTGCTTATGTCATGGGCGTTATTTTATGGTAATTTTGAACTGCATCTACGTAGGATATAATTCCTGTATGCATGCATGCTACTTTTAGTCAAAGGCTTATCTTCTGCCTGTTTTATTCTATGATTGTGTATTTCAATGTATGGTTTATTCTTTAAATATGGTTCCCTTATCTGGTTTGTTTACATCTAATATTTGGGATTTTATTGTGTAGGGGACATGCTTGTAGCTATGTTCTGCAAGAAAGTTGCATTGCGAATGAAATCTTGCAAGGTTCAGAATTTGATGTGGATAATCTTATTTTGGTCCACCACTTCATATATTCATCCTTTAAGGTACTGAGCCTATTTACCATTTGGATAGCCAAAGTATGTTCTCTTCTTTCTACAATATATGGGTAGGCACAATACTATAATATATAATTTGATCACTTCTGTTTACATCTTTATCATGCTTAGAAGAGAAAACTGCACTTTCTTCAATTATTTGTTCCTTTTTTGGCAATCCCTAGTTGCAAATACTAAAGAGTCAAGTCTTAGGTCTATCTAATATAGTTTTGTTTGAGTCAACGGCATGGTTAGACTTGTGACATGTAATTTTGTTTATTCTGAAAACAAAAATTGTTGTAAAGTTGGTGCACGGATAGGGACGGCCTGATTAAACACAGGAAATGCCAAACATTTGGGGTCCTATAATTCAACATGTATGTTTTCAATGCCATTTGGCTATGAGATAAAGAAGTCAACATGAAGATCCTCTTGGATCTTGTATATCAAACTACCTTGCACAACTAGCTGTATTGTTTTCATCAACTTGATAGATACATATCCAGTTTTCAGTGACTCAGTTGAATAGATAAATAACTTGATAGATACATATACAGTTTTCAGTGACTCAGTTGAATAGATAAATATGATTCTTCCTCCTTTCCATGATAGATTGCTTAGATAATTGTCATGTCCCATTCCTAACTGGTTGGCGACAATTAAATTTGAGGGCCAATTATTGCTACACTTGGGTGCTCCAATAAAGTACCTTTCTATTTATGTAATTAATTATTATAAAGTCACTTTTTATTTTATTTTTGAAGGGAAAGGTGAATTAAATTAAGGGCCCAATTGTAATGCCTATAAACTAAGTTGCTGGTTCTGGTACTGATTCAGGTTTGGTTCACAGGTTCGGCTAATTTTTTTTTGGGGATTTGGGTTCGTTTGTACAAAAAACATGTAAAAGCATATATATGGACTAGGATTAGAATATCACATAGCATCATATAAGCAACAAAACCACCATAAACTTGAATATCATTTAAAACATGCATGATAAATATTCATATTCAAACTTCAAGTTCAATATTAAAATAATAATATCAAGCTCAACACTTTTAATCAATTAAAATAATATGATATAAGGTCTTTATATGGAATGATATGTAATCAACTCCCTGGATTTTATCAGTAGTAGCTTCCTTACTACACAGATTTGTGGCTAGGAATGAGAGGCTTCTTTCTTCAAGGAAGAAGTTTTCAAGAGAGAATTTGTGTGTTTTCTCTGCACCGCAAGTTCCTGCCATGAGCATAGGCAAATACTTGGACAAAATCTTCAAGTATGCTTGTTGCAGTCCTTCAGTTTTTGTTGCGGCATATACTTATATCGATTGCCTGCTTCTCAATATCCCAGCTTTCTCCTAACGTCTCAACATTCACAGGCTTGCCATTACCAGTGTCATGGTTGCTGTCAAATTTCTTGATGGTTTGTGAGTTTTTTTTGCTTTGTTTTGTTTCGACTTCTAACTCTTTCTGTAATATGTAAATCTTTGCGAGTATGCTTGTGGAATAAATTAAAATAAATATAAATATAAATACTTTAAGGTCTCTATATGGAAAGATATAATTAATTAATGATTTATATGGAATGATTTAACCTAAAACAATTTAAAAAAAATAAAAAAAATGAAAAACCCATTGTTGTGTGTCCGGGCTTCGTCCTGGGCTTGCCCTAGGTGAACCGGGCCCCCTAAGCAGGAACCCTACCGGAACTTGCTGAGGAACCGAACCGGACCCGGATTCGGCCCGGCATGAGGCGATCCCGGTAACATAGCCTATAAAGGAAAAGCTAACACCCTTATTTTGTATCCAATTTATTGCTTTCAAAACTGAATTTTCCAATTGGAGCTTTTGAGGACAAAAACCCTTGGTAGCATGTTCTAGAGGATGAAAATCTTCTGGAAAATGTTATTTTGATTGGGGACGAAAATCCTCAATCTTTCAGGATCAGCTGGTTGCAATTCCATAGATCAATAGGGAAAAATTCTGGGTGCAAATCTGAATTTTGCAATACAAGCGATTTCCTTGACTTGGATAGCACCACTCTGCTCAAATTATATATGTATGCATGCTGTACGGTCAGGACATTTTTACCCTTACCACTGAATAACAGAACCTGGGTTGTGCATTTTAAATCAGATTGTGTTTGGTTGAAATTATTATTTGCTTAGCATTACTTGTGTTACTTCTCTTATGCGTCATTATACATCTGCGAACTAAATTTTTGATTAAATTAATGTTTGTTAATTTATGGTGGTTATTATTGCTGTTATGAGGGTTTAAATTGGTGTTGCTGGGGCTTAATTTAGATTTAGTAATTATTTATTTTCTTCTATGCGACCTCTCTGCTCAATTGCTAGCACCAAGTAGCATGATCTGAATTAGTAACTTAAATCACTATTGAAACATGTTGCCTCATAATTTTATGCACTATCTTTCTATGTATTTTGCTGGTGAGTCACACAAGGGTGATTTGACACGAACTGCATTTAACTAAAACTTTGCAGCCATCCATGAATGTGGCAATTGGCATATTAACTAGATTACTTTTATCTGAATGCTGCTGCTGTTTGCTGTTAGGGCTGTTAGTGTTTGGTAGCTTCGGGAGATATTTTCCCTTAATTATATCTAGCTCGAGGCAGGTCGGCCTTCATCTTTTATAAATAATATATATTTGCTCTAGGTCGGCCCTAGAGAGAAGGTCACCTAGTTTGGTATTTATAGAGGGTGGAGTCCTCGCAGTTTGATCATCAATTCATTCACTCTCCAATTCGCATCTTCAGCAGTAGCAACAGTTCGCCTCCTAGCAGCAGATTGTGTCTCCATTCATTGTATTAGACTCGGCCTTGTGTAGGGCCTGATATGTATGCAGTTTTCTGCTCTTATTATTTTGATATATGAAGAGAATATTGTTGCTGGGTTTTTCTCCCTTGAGTAGGAGGGTTTTCCCAGGGTAAAATATTGTGTTCATTGTTTATGTGTTTCATTTTCTGCTTGCTTACATTTCTGATCCTAAAACTAACATGGTATTAGAGCGGGTTCAAGAAATCCGATCAGTTATGTCTAAGCAAGACAATCTTCTGAAAAAAATAAAAAATAAAAAAAAAAACGAGGGAAGATATTCTGTATACATTGTTGAAGATTATTCCAGTCATCTTGGCATCACAAGGAATCGATTTATTACTGATTGGAATCAATAACAAAACATGTCGATTATTGGAGAATATTATTGCTTGAAAAATCGTGGCATTTTGGTGTTGAAGTCGCAGCCTTTGCATAGCTTCAATTCATTGATTTGAGGATAGAAAATTATTAAAAAAATAAAATCGTGGCTCTTCATTCACAGCACATTCAGCAACTTGGAGCCTTCATTGGTGGTTATTCATGCAAGATAAAATTGTGGAAAATTGTCTTAGGGAGCGTTGGCCTTTGAGGAGAAATCGTGGATTTATGTTGATTGATTTGAGCCCAGAATATCAGTGATTGGAGTCAAGGATAGATCATGGTAACTTGCATACAAGTGGTGCTGCATATAGGAGAAGAAAAAATCATCATTGGAGACAAGTTCACTGCCACTCCAAGCAAAGAGGTGTTGAGCTCAAAGATTTAATTGCTGTTTTTTCGTGATAAGGCAGAGGATAATGCAAAGAAGGTGACATAATTGGAGTTGTCATTGGAGACTGCTACACAAGAGAAATGTGATCTTGAAAAATAGCTGAAGTTGGCAAAAACAGGTTTATGGAGATTGAAACTAAAGCAAAATAGTTTTCTGAGTAGGTATCTGAATTGAGGGTGAAGATGGAGGTCACTGGAAAGCTATTGGAGGTTGAGAACAAAATTAAAGTCCTGCAAATTAACTACAAGGATGCACAAAACAAATTGGAAACACTTGAAATAGATATGAAGAGTGCTATTAAAGAGATAAGTATTTTATGTTTGTACCTTTGAATAGTCATCATGGACTTAAATAATCACGTAGTTAATAATAATTCATGCAAAACAACATTGGGAATAGTGAATCATGTATGCTTCTTGCATTGGTCTGTATATTTCTCTTCAGGGTAGTTTGATTCCATGAACTATTATTAATCTTTCTAAAATGCAGGATGGAGAGAGATTGCATAAGGAATTCAAAGGGAGGAAGAGCTTGAGGCATCCTGTGAGGAAGTCATGCTCGTTGGGGAAATGAACAAACATGGAGACATAGCTTGCAGCCATGGGACTAAGTTGGTGGCACATAACTCTCATGATTCTTCATTGGAGACATCCCTCGAGGGCACAAGGTTGGGTCAGCCTTGGATGGAGAGCTTGCATCAACAAAGAAGATTGAGAAGGATGAATTGTGGAAAACAGTGAGGTTCCTGATTTGGAACAACAGTCTATGGTTCTTGCTTGGTCAACTGTTGGCAGCCCTAGAAAGAATTGTGGAAAACAATGAGGTTCCTATCAATATCATAGGAGAAGACATGCTAATGGCTATTGGATTGGGAGTTGTGAAAGAAAAACAGTTTTCGGTTCTTTGCGAGTTGGGTAAAACAATGACATGTACGAGAAGAGGACTAAGGTTCTGAGATCCATCAATGGAGGGGAGTTCACTTCTAGAGGATTTTTTTGTAATCTTTGTGTTGAGGCAGGGATCAAGAGGGAGTTCTGTGACTCACTGAGAAGAAGTGAAGGTGTCAGCTAAGTGGGTTCCAGTGTTGCAAGGCTAGGTGCTAAAGTCCTTGGAAGACCTCTTCAGTTGCCGAGAGCAGAATTGCAAGCTCCAAAAACCTATTCAGAATAGGGTGATCTAGGATAAGGTCGAGGAGGACAGTCCTCGACTCTCACAAGTCAGTAGTGTCAGAAGTGTGCATTGGAAACTATTTCTCTAAGGCAAGCATTGTAGGCAATCTTGGACGAGGAGTTCAGGAGGTTGATGCAAGTACTTGGAGCTTTAGAGGGAGTTACATCATCATAAAGATTTGTTGTAATGTATATTTCTCTGAGACGGAGAAATATGAGGTGCAAGCCCTTGTTCATCTTTGAGATTGAGATGAGACGTCATGTTGAGAGACTCCATGACGACATCACGTTGAGAGTCTCCGTGATGAACCCTTGTACATCTCTGAGACTGAGATGTGTTTCTTTCCACACATGGGAGTAGCCATTGTGGACGTCATGTTGAGAGACTCCATGACGACATTATGTTTAGAGACTCCATGACGACATCACGTTGAGAGACTCTGTGATGAACCCTTGTACATCTCTGAGATTGAGATGTGTTTCTTTCCACACATGGGAGTAGCCATTGTGGACGTCATGTTGAGAGACTCTATGATGCCATCACGTTGAAAGACTTCGTGATGAACCCTTGTACATCTCTGAGACTAAGATGTGTTTCCTTCCACACATGGGAGTAGTCATTGTGGACGTCATGTTGAGAGACTCCATGATGACATCATGTTGAGAGATTCCGTGATGAACCCTTGTACATCTCTGAGACTGAGATGTGTTCTCCACAAATGGATGTAGCCATTGTGGACATCATGTTGAGAGGCTCCATGATGAACTCTTGTATATCTCTGAGATTGAGATGTGGTTTTCCACAAATGGGTGTAGCCATTGTGGGTGTCATGTTGAGAGACTCCATGACAAAGATATCTGGAAAAATACCTCCCTAGCTAAGAGGGAGTGTTAGTGTTTGGTAGCTTCGGGAGATATTTTCCCTTAATTATATCTTGCTCAAGGCAGGTCGGCCTTCATCTTTTATAAATAATATATATTTGCTCTAGGTCGGCCCTAGAGAGAAGGCCACCTAGTTTGGTATTTATAGAGGATGGAGTCCTCTCATTTTGATCATCAATTCATTCACTCTCCAATTCGCATCTTCAGCAGCAACAGTAGTTCGCCTCCTAGCAGCAGATTGTGTCTCCATTCATTGTATTAGACTCGGCCTTGTGTAGGGCCTGATTTGTATGCAGTTTTCTGCACTTATTATTCTGATATATAAAGAGAATATTGTTGCTGGGTTTTTCTCCCTTGAGTAGTAGGGTTTTCCTAGGGTAAAATATTGTGTTCATTGTTTATGTGTTGCATTTTCTGCTTGCTTACATTTCTGATCCTAAAACTAACAAGGGCAATCAGGATAGAAAGCTAAACTGGAGTTAATATCACCATTCAGGCAGTCTGCTGTTACAGATTGAAAGGATTTTAAATCTCTGCAAGTTTATTCATAACATCGAAAGACCATAAAACTCTGATGTCGCCTGCACTCATTTAACATATAGGGGTCAAATTAGTAATAGTTTATTTCATCATTAATTCTGCATCAGCTAGGGTTTGGTCAAATTACTTCCAGCTTATTTTTTAGAGTTCTATATGCAATAAATATTTAACCTTTAATTTACATATTGTTGTTTAACACTAGACTAGAATTCAGAGAGATCTTTAGCAAATATGCATGCACTAATCCAGATAGGCTAAGCTACTCTAAGGGAACTATGTAATAAAGTTAGACCTTACAGCAAGATCACATCCAGTCCACCTGATCAGCTGTAAGAAAAGCTCAAAGAGCACAGACTGTATAGCCAGTGCTTACCTTATGAACTGGAAGTAAAAACTTATCATGGAAGTGACATTCACATTAAAACAATGTCAATGGAAAGAAACAACAGTCTCCACAGTGTCAACACTGCACACCTCCTGTCAGCTGTGTGAGATGAATGGAGGTCGAATAATATATATCTTGGAACTATGTTACAAATGACCTGAATATAGCTCTGCATCATGTTTTCATCACATTTCTTGTGTACACCTCCATCTATCTTGTGGTATGGGTGGAATGCTAGGCCAGGTGACAAAACCATGGAGGATTTATAATTGCACATTCAAACTTCCTTATTTAAAGTAGAATACAAATCTATTAAGATAATGTCATTGTTACCACAGAGATCGAAAACCACCTTGAGTATTTTTTTGTATCTCAAATCTGATAATAGATAGAGTATTTCTTTTGTTATATGCACCCCATATGATATGTAATAAAGGTCACTACTTATACTATTTTCCTTATGTTAAATGACATGTCTTTTTAGTTTAAGGTCTTATGTCGATAAAAGCTGCTAAGTAATGCAAATGAATATCTAAAGTCATCACACTCAGCGATTTATAAGTAGTTCTTACATAAGGAAGTGATTCGCTAACGCCACGAAAGCAAAGTATATGAGTGCAAGGAGGTTGATGATTTGTGGTAAGAAAAGTTTTTATAAGGGATTATAATATTTAAATACTTCAAAGAAGATAAAAATATTTAAATATGATTTATGATTATTGTTCTTATGTTAAAAGATAAGTCTTTTGAATTTTTAAGGACATTGACCTAGTAAAATAAGTTCAACTTGCTATAGAATAGGCACTTTCAAAAGGTTTTTATGATTTTGATTATAATAATATAATTCTAAAGATAATGAAATAATTCTGAACTAACTATGACATATAATATTAAAAATAAATACCATACCTCACATAACAATCAAAGAGATGATAATTACAATCTTATGCTATATGAATATGTTACGGAAAAAAGATTAGTATGAATATTCCCTTAGATATCACCTATAAAAGAAATGACTAGAATTTTCTTACTTAGCTTTGATAAATTGATTTTAAAATAATAGAAAAGACACACCAAATGCATTGCAAAAATGGCCTCACATATGGGTTGATTGAGCATAAAGAGATTTTCCATCAAGTCCTACATATCTTCTAGTACAATGAATAAGGAGAGGCTTTGACCTTGGAGTTTCATCATCAGGACCTGCAGCCCTCCAGTGTAGCTCTCTTCATAGTGAACGTCTGATATTTTTGAAACTTTTTACTTAGTTGGTAGGTTGATTTTGTACAAAGTAGATTGTTATTGAAATTATTAGTATGCAGTTATCATTTATGGACTATGTAATATGCCTTGTGCAATGCAATGCAGTCAGTGATAACAAACTAAATTAAAATACCATATATTTCAAATTCCTTGGTTAAGCCCCATTTTTATTTGCTCTCTCTATCTCTATGCTATTAAAATGCCTTGAAATTTAAAAAACACCAGTTTTTCCTCCTTTTTATTTTGTATTTTTTGAAAATCTGATTTTTTCCAGATAAAATCCTGATTTTGAAGTTTTTTAGTCTTTTGATTTGTGGAGTTATTCCCAAAAAGGATTTTTGCTCATACGGTCTCAACTTTTATTAGTATTACAGGAAAAAAATTAATTTAATGCTTGTTGTTGCAAGATTGCCATATTTATAATAAAATACTGGTTTTAATTGTCTGCTTATATTTTCTGGTTTGTATGGATAAAGGAAAAGTTGGCAGAGGTTTATGGTTATCTGAGTCTCATTATTTTCTCTCTACATTGGCTGAAGGAAGTTATTGAAACTTGCAGTAACAATTTCTGTAGTTTGTGTATCCAATGATTATTTTGTGAATATTTTGCCTTTTGGTGTCAAAAAATTGATGTTTCATGAATGCTTGCCATTTAAAAAAATAAATAACCATGTGATTCCTCATGTGGACATGATTTGGCTGAAGCATATTGATTTTGGTACTTGAATACTAGTACTCAATACCATGATTTTATATTTTTTGGATGGTGGAATGTTGAAGTGACGTTTTGGTTGTAATTGCTCTTTACCTGTAACTTTGTTGATCTTGCAGAACGAAATCCCTCCTTCAGTGTCAGCCATTTTTCTCCGTAGACTAATGCAATCAGGTGTTCGACAACGTCGTCCACTTCAGGAAGTTATGGAGACCCGTAAGAAGCATTTAAGCGATTCTGACTTCCGTTCTCTTACAGTAGATGGTTTGCGTAAGGAGATTCTGAGTGTCATAGAATGTGAGGTAAGGTGATGAGGGATTGTTTGTTTTCTGAAGTGATTGTTGTTGTTTGGCATACACTAACTTGCATTCTTTAATTGTGATTTATCAGGGAATTGGGGACAATCAAATTTCTTTGTCATACGAATGGAAAAGTTTTTGCAATATTTACATGCAGTCTTGGTGTCATAACAATGTGCCATATAGTTTGCTTTTTGACTCCTCAACAGGAGGCATTGGATTGATAAGAAGGCACTCTCTTTCTTTGAATCGTAGTCTGTGCGGTATTGAACAGATAGTACATGGTGAGCCAAAAAGCTGCCATGTCAAAGTGGTCCATTTATTTTCTCTCTATTTGTTTTGTTCACCATGCTAGTTTTAATAGATGATCCAATTAATATAATTTTACATTCACATGCTTTTATTCATTTGTTAAATGCCAAAGATGTAGAATGAAATAAAATTTGGCGTTTTCAGTTTTTGGTTTTATGGACAGCTGTCTGTAATGGTTAAGTCTAGAGTCTTTGTATTGACAAAAATCCTTACTTTACTCAGGAATGCCTATGGTTGATGGCAAAATTTCTACACTTCCTTCAAATTGGAAGCATAATATAATTGATACTGAAATACTTGATGGGATATTAAAGTGCACTGGCGTTATCTCAAGATATTTAGGGAAAGCTGCTCTTGCTGTTTTTTATGAAGCTTTGTGCAAGCCATCAAATATTACATTCCAGCATCTCGTTTCTCGCTTCCTAAGGATTTTAGATGTTGGATATGACTTTTCCGTCTTAAAACAACATAGTTCACATCTTGGCTTGGACTTTGTACGTGAGAAGGAACACAAGTATCACAGCCATCAGAGAAAATTTTCTCTAAGTATGATATTATCTCTACAGGCATTAAGAGAAAAAGCGGGTGGCTGGGATAGAGTTTTGAATGTGATTGAAAAGTTCTTGACTAGCATCATACCTGAAAATATTTCCTATGACAAAAGATCTGCAGCAAGGGGCATATTATACAGTGTAAATACAACATTGTTGGTTCAGGCAATTTCTCAGGTCGCAGAAATTCAATTTGAGACTGCCCGTGACTTGCTTCTACTTCTTGGTTATGTGGTAAAAATTAAAGGACAGGTAAGTTTTGTACATTATTAAAATACTTTTTTGTCTGTTTCCTGCATGTTAAAATATCCTTAAACCTCTTGGTATTGTGCTGGGGACATTGGTTTGAAATGCCTGAATGGAAATGGTCTAAGTTCATTATCTGAAGCATATCTCATGATTTTAAAATCAAGGGCTTTTCATATTTTACATATGTTTGTGTTAACACTTCTGTTAGCTCTTTGCTATTGGTAAGTGCTTCAATTAAGTTATGTAGCAGGATACCCGAGGATCCTTGTTTCTTCTTCTGTATGTGTTTTAAAATTTGCACAAATATTTGATATTTATATGTTTGTGGAATATAGAAGGTATGTTCAAATAAAGATATTTACAGATTTATAAGGTGTATTTAGTATGTATTAAATGGATGTCCCTTAAATGAATGGATAACAGAATATAAATATACGTAAAGGGTATCTAGACAGGGATATGTCCCTACAATAAGGGGACATGGCTACATGGGCTAGCCCAAATATAGTTGAATGAACTACTGTACTTTATGAAATGTTTTACAGTCATACGAGCTTATATTATATTCTCTATGTATATCTTTATTCTCTTATAAACATCCTTCATCTATAAGCTTCCTTTGCTCTTTCTTTTCTTAGAAGCTTCCATTTGGATATCACTGTACTTTGTAAATATCGAATACCATAGAGTGTACAACATATTTATAGTTGCAGCTAATTGCTTTGTGCGCTTTCTTATTTGTAATTGTGTTCATATTATTCAAGTTGTCTATCAATAATTAATTAGGTACAGCAGATTCCCTTCAGCATTGGAAAGGCTTTGTTCACAACATGTGTAATGAAGAAATTAAACTACTATTAACTTTTAGATTACATTAAATGAAATGATGAGAGAAGTAGAAAGGATTTACAGATTACAAAGAACAGAAGTGCTGAAATGACAAATTGGATATAGAAATGGAAATAGTAGAAAGAAAGGAACTTGGCACTAGAGGATGGAACTCAATGTGTAGGACGATATCACCATGTGCATATGCCCGTGCGGCTATAGTCCTTTTCACATGCCATTGTCTATATAAATTGTGGGGTTCAAAGTTTTCACCAGATTTCGAACCCTTGTGCACAATAGAAAACAAGGCCAACATATACACCAAACTAAGATATACCACAATACACATAATTGTTATAAAATCAATTTAATCTATGTACTTTGAAATGAGAAATGGAAATGACAAGGAAAAGGAAGAGAGAAGAAAACCTTGACGTGGTTGCAAGCTTCCAAATACCTGTAGCTAGAACAAAAAAATGTTTGGGACTACTTGGGAGCTTTCCAAGAATAGTCAAGCCCCTAGCTTGGTCTTTTGACCTCCTTGGGTAATTAAATAGAAAGGAGATTAGAGATAGTACGTTCTCTTATTCTATGTGCATCTAGGACTAAGAACAGTGACAAAGCAAATCTACAAATATTAATCCCTGGTCTAAGGGGAAGAATACCCTAGTGTGTGTATGAGATTGAATAAAGGGTGGTGATGGTCACCAATAGATTTTCCAATAGAAATGTAGAAGCAAATATGATTAAGAGATTGCTGCAATATTATTCAAACAAAAATGAAGCCTTATGGGAACAACATTACTAGTATGATCTAGAAGAGAGAAGCGAGCAAGAGGAGTTGTTAGTGAAAATCTAGCAGTATGCAGCTTCAAAAAGCTTCAACAATGGAGTTATGTTCAGCCAAGAGAGCCAAGAGGAAGGAGAGATTTCTTATTGTTGTTGAAGACTTGAGATTCAAAAGGTTTGTGGGGAAGTTGAAGGGTGGGATTTGGATGCTGAAGGCATTTTTTGGACAGATGGGCGTTACAGTGGGCAGCAAAAGTAGCTGAGTGGGAAACCAATGTTTAAATCTTGGAAACTTGCAGGATGCTAGTGCATTGTACTAGTGTCTTACAGAAATCGCTCAAAATCTGGCACGTGGTCTCAGTTCAGTAAGAAGAATCAGAATCTAATAAATTTTTTTGGCAATCTGGTGACAGAAAAATCTAAGGCTGAGGCTAATATGATCCCTAAAGCATGTTAGAGGAATGTTCACTAAAGCAAGCCCAAAACATAACATGAAATTTCAAGGATATGCAATTTCCAACATTACAACATGTATAAGATAATACATGTTGATAAGATCTTGATAATTTTGACAACAATGCATGAAGTCAGGGCCAATCCATCCCAACTCAAGTTTGATAGGCATTAAATATTTAAGTAAAGTAACAATTGAATTCTACTAAACATAATTCTAGCGACTTAGATTCCTCAAACCTCTTTGGTAATTTTGATTATTAAAATTGGTCAAAATAAATGAAGTTGGATACTTTTGTACTAATGAGGGACTAAGGCATTGTAAGGTTCAACTTTAGCTTTCTTTAAGTTCTTATCGACAGATTTAAGTTTCTTTAAGTACTGCTTTTCAATACATTTAGGTTTTTCAACATTAGCTACATTTGTCACATTTTGGAAAGATCAATTTATTTATGTTGTATAGGTTGATCATTTCTTGTGGTTGAAGAATAAATATATTTAATGACTTCATGTCTGAGTTTCTTTTGGCACACAAGCTTTAACATCACTTTGATCTTCACCATTAAAATTGAAATCATCAACAATGGTCCTATTCCCTTGTCAACAAACACTTTTTCTGTCATAGTACCTTCCATTATCTTTAAGAATTTTACATTCAGCAAAGAGAACTGATCTTTAATTTCATCAAAGAAGTTGTAGAAATTAAGAATTGCTAAATTTTTATTAGCTGCTTTTAAAGAACGATTATAAGCTGTCTTAGAAGTGAGTTGATTGCACAAAACAGTAATAAACAAGATCAAAAGAACATACACATATAAGTACTCAAATTTTTACCCTAGGAACCTCCAAACAAAGGAGAAACTAGCTGATAATGGGATTACAACAAATATGTTGCTCTATGTTCATTATCAAGCTTGTTCTTCTACAATAATTGAGTTATCTTTGCCCAAATGCACAATCAATATCTTCGACCTCCAAACCTTGTCAATACTCTTGTCACACCCATAAAAGTATTTTGGAACTCTTTCCTGTGCATTGGAAGTCACCTTGCATGATATGGAATGTCAAAAGTTATGATTGTTCGCTTCACATACCTGTTTCTTACATTGTGATGAAACTGCTACTTCCCTTGTGTTAGCAGTTATGCTTTTGTCATGGTGGTATGTAATGTTCCCCTTTTGGCAGTAACCTTGTTAGTGGCTCATCAGCCTATTTCGGAATCTTGTAGGCTCGTTGAGGTGAATCAAAGGATTCCAATTTTGGAGGTTTTGTGATCTTTCCTCATTATTTACTATTTATAGTAAATACTATTTTTGGCAGTTAGCAGTTGTCAGCCTTCAGTTCATCATGTCATTGGAAGTAGCATTCAGAACTGAGCCTTGGCCTTTTGGAAATATTATTTTAATGGTTTTCTTCATTAATTGAGCAAATGGTTCTAATTCGTAGTTACCCCTTGGCCTAAGGAATTAACTTCAAGTTGTTTTAAAAGGGGGGCTTTAAGGGTGGCGCCACATGAAGAATTTAAAAGGTCTTTTATTTAATTCTTCATTGTCTCAAGTGGGGGCGTATTTTTGTGAAGAATTATATCTCTTTTTGGAAAATGAAAAGGTGATGGCTTTTGGCGTACCTTCTTGGAGGATTTGAACAGTCTCCTCTCTTCCTTTAAAATTGAGGCTTGGCTCCAGCATTTATCATCCAATATTTTGCTAAACTTATGCTGTCGAAATGATTTATCATTTTATGCTTCGAGGAATGCTGACCTCCTAGTTCCTACTTCAATTTCGTGTTTGCAAGATAGCACCTAATTGAATTATTGCTGCTTCTCATCCAGACTAGCAGATAGAGTTTTCAAGGTGAATTTTGAAGTGTTTTTCCAGTTTTGCAGTTGCTGTTTGCACACAGTTGAAACTCGATTTTGTTCATGGCTGATTGTAAGATTTTAATTTGATTCTGGGCAAGTGCTAAATACATTCCTAAGGTCTAGGCGACCATCTCCATTCATTTTCAGATTTTATTTTGGAGTGTGGATTTTTATAATGAAAAATCGCCCCTCTCAAGGGCCGTTCCTTTCAGCATGCATTGGGAATTATGCCATTAAATATTGCAGGTGTTTTGGAGCTGTTTCGGTGTCTCAACAGGGGTGCCTATCTCCCAATTAACCTTTTCCTTTGATTTCACGCCATTCGGAGGTATTTTGATTGAGTTGTGAGCATTTTATATATTTCTGTAGTTGCTGATTACCATTTCCAGAATTGCAGTTTCTGAGATAAAGCAATTCATTTGTTGTTTCCATATTCTATCTTCTTTCTTATCATTCTCTAACTCGGAAACATTGTATAAAGTGGTGCTTAGAAAAATGGTGATGAACAATGTAATTTGCAGCTTTTTACTTTGTACAAACTGTTAACAGTAGTACTGTTTCAGTTTTAGTTTTGCTGCATTAATTAATTAACTTCACATTAAGCACCCTTGGATGGTATACCACCAGTGTGGATAATTCTGTTTGGTAATATCTTTCATGCCCACTTTCAAGTGGTGAATCCCCACTCTTCAGTGGATGCCTGCCGCAGCAGAAGAAGTAATCATTTGTAATCTTTTTCCCCCACTGTTTGGTGGTAGCGTGGAAAGCTCTTTGGCTGGTTATCCGCCTTGTTTCATTTAAATTCAGCAGTAGTACTCCACCATATGTTAGCACCTCGCCTATCAAAGGATCTTGAGTGCACATTCTTGGTGTCGAGTTTAATATTTCTCTTTCAGTGTAATCTCGTACTCATTGATTCAGTAGATCCTAGGGATCCTCTGACCATATGCCCGCCCCTCCTCCTTAAGTAGTTTTAGGGCGCATTCTTGGTTAGAGTTCTTTCATGTACATTTTGGTTATGCTAATCTTAACGGGTGATTGATTCTATTGTAAATGTTTGATTTAAAAATCAAAAAATTGAGAGAGAATATTTTATGGTACAGAATTGCCGTTTTTCCAAATTGGTAGTTTTGCGATCACTTCTTGTGCACAATTGGGGGATAGAGAAAGCAACGAGTACTTAGACAATTTTAAACTTTTGGAAAACCTTCAATTATTGTTCTTGACATCTTCTTGTATCCTTATGGATCAAGAACTTGGTTAGGAGTTTGGATTCCTTGTGTACTCTTGTGCATAGTTTCCATTTATTCTTCCTTTCTTATACAAGACTATATTTATATAGATGTAAGACAATAAGTGGCAGAAATAGATCTGATTATATTGATATATTTGATAATAGCGACCTGCAATGATACACGGGTTTGATTCTCTCTTTCTTTCTGATCTGTATGTTTCTTATCTTTGATTGATCTGTCCTTAATGCTCAGAGGATATTGTTAGTGTAAATCAACACATAGGAGCCTATTAGCCATATTCGTATTTAAAGAAATATGACAACTTATAAGGCTTAATAATCGTTGCAAGCATCATTATGGCATAATCGCATATAATCTATGTATTCATATTTTACCCAATACTTCTTGAACGTGATTTACATTTCAAATTCCATTGATTTCTTCTCTTGCAATTTCTTACACCATAAGGATTTTATTGGGCTTTTACTTGAGTTTGATTCTGTAATGTCCCCTCCTTGCACCTGATCAGTTGGAGAGCTCCATTAGGCTATTCCAGGGTTCCTATAGGCTAAGTGGCATGGGTTAGGGGACTCAGAGCCTGCATTGGGCTTTGTGGTGGTTTTCGGTGCTTTTTTGGCAGGGGTTACTATTTATAGCAGTGGCCATTTTTAGTAGTTACTATTTATAGTATGTCTCAGAGCATCACGGATTGTGCCAATTTGGTGTTTGGGAACACTTACTATTTTTGGCAATTGCTATTTTTAGTAAGTGTATTTTTTGTAATTGGTCTTGACCTTTGTTACTCCAACAACGCTATATTTTTTGTTTGGGCGTTGGTGAGTCTAAAGTCGATTTAATTAATATTTGTATTTTCTTGCCACTTAAGTTATGTTATAAAGTCACTTTATAACTTAAGTGAGGGTCTTGGGGTCATCAAAAAGTACCTTGTCTCACACCTAGTGAATTAAGTTGTTTTTAAAAGGCCAAATTATAAGTCTCAAAAGGTGGACGCCACTCTAGGGGAGACATAAGGATTTTAAAATGAAATCAAAAGTTCATGAAGGGGGGCGTGGTAGTCTTGGAAGGAAAATATTTCAAACTTGGTTGCCCTAATTTCCCTCTCACCTCTATAAAAAACATCAGTTTGGCTCTCATTTGTCTATCTATCTTTTGGCAACATAACATGATGTTGCTGGAATGCTTCTAGAGTTCTATTTCTGCGAGCTGAAGATGAAAACCCTCACCATTTGTAGCTGTTTTCGGTGGTGAAAGATCCGCCCTAGCTGGGAAAGGGTGATTCTACTTCAGGGATCACATTGGGTGTTCATAGAGTTTTGATTTCAGTCATTTTGGAGGTTGAACGACAAAGATCTTCTTGGTTTTTTGATGTGGGATTGATGGTTTGTGTGTGCTTGGGATTTTGCTTCATTTTGATGGTGTTTGGAGGCATTTAGAGGTATTTTCAGAAGTCTGATTTGCATTTCCAGAATTCTGGAAATCCATATTTTGACAGTGGCTGAAGGTGAAACTCATTCATAACTCCGACTTTGTTTGGCAAGTAATTCTGGGAATTGGTTTGTTGGAATCTTTTTCTTGGGCGCCACATTTCAAGTATTCACTTGAATTTATTGTTGAAGCATTGATTTTAGAAGGCAAGTCACTCTCCTAGGGAGCCATGCCAATCTTGGCTTGGATGAAAACTCAGGTCTGCTGCTACAGGGGTCTGAAAATCTGCCTTTTGGAGTTTGTAATCACTGTCTCTTGAAGTGTCAAGGCTTTGGTTGATTCGTATGTGTACATGCTCTCTCTATGGTGAAAGTTTGCAATGTATGGTGGTCAAATATGACTGTTATAGCTCCGATCAGGTCTGAAAATATACGTCTCTAAAGCTGAAAATTCATTAGCCTCATCATGAGTTGTTATGGTTCTATTTGAAAACGAAGCTATTTTCTTTTTTATTTCCTTTCTATGCAATGTTTCCTATGCATGGTTTATTATGATGGAAATATGTGAAAAAGAACAAACAAAACACGTCAACAATTACATTACAGTCAGCAAACAATTTCAAAAAAAAATCAGAGGTGGTTGTTACAGATTCACCAGTTTTCAGCTTGAAACAAGGTAGCAACATTTTTTTTTTTTTTTTCTATCCAAATTCAATCATCCTTGCATGAGGGATAAATTTAGAATTCTTTCAATGTCATTAACAATACTCTTCAACTTCTTACGTTTTGCTGAAATCATAAGATTTGAGTCCCTGACACCAATCTTGTGAGGAAATTTCCAACACCTTCCCTTGCATACTTCATTGCAGATTCCTATCTCTTTTGAAATTCATTAACAACACTTGATCCAGTGTTGAACCTTCCAATATGCTTGCTTCATTATTGGCTTCTCGTCATGTTCACACCATTGGCTAGCTTGTGTAGTTCTTGTTTCATTTGGTCTCTTCTATAATGTCTCCATTTCTTGTGCCTTAATGCCATTCTTCCATGAAATATTGTTAGCGAATTTCTGCAATTTCATTTTGTTTTATTGCAGCTATTCTTTTTTATTGTAATTATTGCTTTTAGATTCGTTGTAAACTATCTAAAGATGTCTGCCCACATTTATACAATACTCAATGTTTGAGGGGCAAATTAGCACATCATATCTTCCTAGAATTTGCATTGGTGTACCTAGGGCTTCCTTTTTGATATTTTTTTGCACATATCTCAAGCCATGTCCTTGGTGTTTTCCTTGCCTTGCATAGGTCTATGCGCCTAGTGTCTACATGGGCCCACTTAATGTCACATGCCAAGTATTGGTTAGGCTTGCCTAGTACCAAATTCCTAGT
This sequence comes from Sequoiadendron giganteum, assembly GCA_007115665.2. NCBI lineage: Eukaryota > Viridiplantae > Streptophyta > Pinopsida > Cupressales > Cupressaceae > Sequoiadendron > Sequoiadendron giganteum. The sequence continues at coordinate 18,157,284 of CM021100.1, forward strand.
TTCTGCCTAGAACTCATCTATCATAGCATGCACTATAGGTTTTGTACATATGTCATTATAGTTGTAGTTGCACCGACTTGCTAGACCATAGCCTTATGAACACAATTCTTAATTGTCTAAAGCTTTTATGGTATTGCCACTATTTGCTCATTGTAGGAATGTTTCTAGATACACCATACATGTGTTTGGAAACTATTCTATTATATATTAGGAAGATGCTTATAGGTCTTATTATCACAAATCGTATAGTTGTTGTATTTGCAATGATGGCCAAAGAACTTGCATTTAATGGACCATATTCATTTTGATCCCTTTCTTTATTTCGACCACTTCCAATTTTAGCATGCCATCATGTGTCATGGGCATTTGAGCCTTGGGCTCTACTTTGAAATCCCATTTTCTGTTACCATTTGAGCTCATGCCACTAGATTTCTAATGAAATTAATATGCTTCTTAAATTGCATTTATGTATCCCTTAACCTCTATCTATATAATGCTTTGTAGAAAGAATTGTAGAGGTTGGTTTTCCCTACAATTGGAACATTTCAGCTTATAGAGGAGATCATCCTATCTTGCCTACCATATTTTTATGTTTTGTTGTATTCCCATATACTTTTGTGACATTGACTTGCATTTGAGCTATTGCTTTTCCAATCCTTAAATGAATATTAATAGAATGTTTTAGGGGCCAGATTAGGGTAAAGCAACGATATCTGCTATACCCTAATTTTATAGGGCTATACATAGACAAGTTAGAGGAATGGATAGACAAGTTTGGTGGTGGAGGCATTCACTTGGCTAGCTTTGTGATAAAGTTGCTTCTATATGTGGATGACCTTATCTTAATGTAGCACATAATTTGAGAATGCTTGAGAGCTCTAGAATTTTTTTGTTAGGAGGTAGGGATGCAAGTGAATATCAACAAAAATAGTAGTGGATGGAAAGTTAAATAGAAGAAAGAGCACATGGATGAAACAAAATGCCAAGTGGATGAGGAATTGAGATTTTAGCATGCAAGAGTGTCCAGACACCAATGTGGAAATCAAAAAGATATGTGAGAGAGAAAGTCAATGCAATCATGTGATAAAGCAACTCAAGTGAAAAAGAGAATAATATGTTAGATGATTCAGTCCTACATGTCACCATGAGCAAAATGATTATATAGGAGCAAAACTAAAATAGAATGTGAAAATGTTAATAGCTCAATTAAGGACTAGCTCAAATCATCTTAGGTGTGAGACTGGAAGGTGGATAAGCCCTAAAGAAGAGTGGGCAAATAGAATATGCTGTTTTTGCACTTTGCGGCTAGTGGAAATAGAGTGGTACTACATCATAGAATGTCCAACTTACAAGGATATCCAAATCAACTACATTGATATTGTAGGATAGTTTTGATCTTGGGGTCGCATTGGCTCCTTGGTCTCACGGACACTAAAAACTTGCATTTCATCGCAACCAATATAGAACGCAAGAAATTGATATATATATTCTCTCTTGAAGGTAGGTAATATCATTGTCACTTGAGAACAACTTTGTAATTCATTTCAGGGTGTTAATCAACATCAAAGCTTTTTGTTGGCTTAAGATGAGAAAAGTTTGTAGTTGGCTTCAGTTTGAAGTCCTATGTAATGTCCCCTTTTCGGTCCTAAGTTTTCTAGTGACCATTAGCCTATTTTTGGAGTCCTGTAGGCTATTCTGATGCATTTCAGGGGTTTCCAAGATTCTTGGAGGATTTTTGTCAGCACTTTCAAGGGGAATTGCTGAGGTTTGCCAGAGAGTTTTCTAGGTTTTTCTGGGTTTTCTGAGATACTTGGTGGGCAATTATTGCTATTTTTAGTAATTTCAGCTTCATCTTAGTTTGGGCTAATTTGGAGTTGGATAGACTATTTTTAGCAATTTGTTGTTTTTAGTAAGTGCTATTTTGGGCACTTGGTCTTGGCATCTCTCCTCACCATCAAAAGCTCCTTGGTGCAATCAATTCTCGTTTCAAATGCCTCATTGATGCTTTTTGTTAAGTGGTTGGAAATATTTTAATATTTACACTAAAGTCATAAAGTAATGTTTAAATATTACTTTAGTGTTAAATATTACAAAGTGGAAAGGTTATTAAAGTTAATTTTTTTTAAAAAAAGAAGCAAAAATGCTGTTTTGGGAAAAAAGCAAAAAAAAAGTGCTTTTTCAAAAAAGCAACGAAAAGCAAAACAAAATGCTTTTTCGAAACAGCAAGGAAAAAGCTATAAAAGGAGGCATGGGGTAGCTCATTGGGTTATGAAATTTGGAGATAAAATTATGCTACCGGATTGGAACTAGAGTGTTCTTTCCTGAATCCAGAGGACGAAAAATCTCTTTAGGTTGTTGGTTTCGGATTTGAAAGATAATCCCTAGCTGGTGGAGTGTGATTGCATTCAATAATCACCATTGGAGCTTAATGGTGATGGTTTGTTTTTAGTTTTGGTTACTTATGATGATTTCTAGTTATGTTTTGGTATGATAACTATTTGTGCAGAGATTTGGGTGCATTTTGGAAGTGATTTCTTTGAGTTTCAGATTGCTGGTTGCTATTTCCAAACCCTTGGCTGTACCATTGTTTGCTCACACTGATTTGAGGAGTGGAAAGCTTTTTGTGGGCATCATTATTTCCTTTGGAGCTGATTGAGGCGCCCCTTCTAGCAAGGTTTCATAATTTTTAATGAAGAATTGAAATTTTAGGAGCTGGTTGCCCCTCTCTACCAGCCGTACCATTTGGGGTTGTGAGTGCATTGGGTTTTGTGTTCAAATCTGCCACTTTGGTTTGCTGTTCCTATGTTTTGGTGGCTCCTAGACGCCATTCTTGCTTGCTGATCGTTTGGTGGTGTTCCTTGCTGATTTGGAGGGTGTTTGGTGAAGTTGAGAGCAACATTTGCTTGGTAGTGATAGTGTATTGGACCTGAAACTTGCATCGGACCTGTAGCAGCAGCTTATTCGACCTTTAACCAACCTCCGGAGGCCTTGTCATTGAGGTATTATTGTTATGTTTTGTGGGGGAATTCTTATAATCTCATTGTAGAATCTTTGGGGGAAGTTATGCTTCATGTTTTTATCATTTCCTTAATGTAACAGCAGCGTATGATGTTCTGAAGCATTTTCTAAATGAGCTTATTGTAACACCCTTGGGAGTACCATTGGTGATTTGCTCCTGTATTTACATTGCTACTTACCCCACTGAACAAGTGGTGCTCGTGCTGAATAAGTGGTTGAGCTTTTCTTATTTTCATGCTACTCCCATTGAAAAGTGGTTGAGTTTTACTTTACTTTCATGTTATGCCCATTGAACAACCGGAGGACTTTGCTTTGGATTGGTCGGCTTGCTGCCAAGTGCTTATTTACTTTGTTGTAATTCCCATTGAATAAGCAGATGATTTCCCTTCATGCATTTGGTTTGCTTACTCACCCCACTGAAGAAGTGGTTTGCTTAGAAGCTCAAATATTGTAAGTCTTACCATCGTATGCTCTCACCTTGCCTACATCGGGATCTAGGTGATCAGAAAGTGGAAGGCATTTACTTTTCAGTTAGCTTGATTTCCAGTTAATGCAAAGATCCCCTTCTCACTGTATACTCTCACCTTGCCTTCATTGGGATCTTGGTGATCAGAAAGTGAAGGGTTGCTTACTCAGTTGTTTCTCATTATTATTTGGCTAACGCTAATGGGTGCGAGTTTGAAAAAATTAAGGGTGGGTTATTTCATCCTATTTTTTGCTACCATTTGTGCTCATGCTGCTAGATTTCTAGTTACATAAACACAGTTTTGGAATTGTATTTATTTATCCTTTGACCTCTTAATGCCTATCTAATGTTTTGTAGAAAGCATTGTAGAGGTTGGTTTTTCCAGCAAATGGAACATTTCAGTTTAGAGAGGATATTATCATATCTGGCCTGCCATATTTTGTGTTCTATTGTTATCCAATACATTTTTTTGACAATGACTTGTATTTAAGCTGTTGCTTTGCCAATTCTTAAATGAATAGTAACCAATTTAGAATGCAAGAAATTAATGTATATTCTCTCTTTAAGGTAGATATTATTAGTGTCACTTGAAAACAACTTTGTAGTATGGTTCAAGGTGTTAGTCAATACCGAGGCTTTGTGTTGGCTTTAGATGAAAAAATTTTGTAGTTGGCTTCACTTAGTGATTTTTAACATCTTGTGCAGTTGAACATGGAACCTGCCAATGTGTCAAGAATAGAGCTTCAGCTGATTCCAAGGGTCCAGGATATTGCAACACGGTCTTTCTTACTTTATTGGATGAGCACAACTTCTACGGAAGCCCCACCCATGGAGGACTTCAGCTTACAGCTTTCTTCATTGCATATTGGTATTTAATTTGATCCCCTGAATAGGAAGGATTTCTATTTATGATTTTCTTCATTTTTCTACCACAGTGAAGTTTTTAATTAATGATGGTTGTTATTGAAGTATTATGTGTCAAAAGTATTTTTAAATAGAAGGATGGCCATTGATTTCTATAAAAACGGTTCTCAATGAACTGACCTACTGAAGTGTAGTGACTTTGGCCTTTTCCCCTTTTAAAATTTTTCTAGAAACATAAGAGCTCCACTGAATGAGGTTTCTGGGATAACCATTGCAGATTTGTAGGTTTGATTTCTCACTAAGTAAATGAGGTCCTTGACCTAGGAGGATAAATTTATGCTGGTATGCTGATAAGCATGTTAGTAGTTATAAATAGTAGTGAATTGAAGATAAATGTATGACACGGGCCAAAAACAAAGAAACCAAGAAAAACTATCTGGAATTATATCCACAATTGTTATTTCTCCTTGCATTCATTTCTTTGTTTCCATTAAATTTAGGAAATGGGCTAAGCTTGCAAGGAAAGATGAGCGGCTTATGGATTTTTTGTTTGGGGTATGATTAAGGTATTGAAAACAAATATGCTTTGCAGTTTCTCCACAGTGACTACAAAGCATATATGAGTTTATATATTCCTCTGTTCTCTGTCTTGGATATTTTGAAGTACATATCTTGATTCATATTGATGTTTTGTTAAACAACACACCTTTAAAACTTACAGTTTCCCAAATTTCTTTCTTATTGTGATGTATGGGTTTGAAAATTATTTGCTGCATTTAGATGTAAAATTCATTGTGTCTATATTGGCATCAAAATTCAAGCCTGATCAGAATTGAGGCAAACTTTGGAGGCACATTCATTCGATGTATTAGGCTTTCCCAAATGTGAATATTTTATCAATGACGATGGCATAGATAACACTAAAATGACACTATGAGATGCTTTGTAGGCTGCAAATGGCAGTTTATGGTTGAACAACTGCATTTTTTGTCTTTTGTGAGGATGTCAGCAAGTACACCCATTAGGCTTGAACTGCACAACACATTCTTTTGCTTTAGATGCCAGATCCAAGGGGTATATATTCACCAATGCTATCCTTGGCTTGAACTTGGAATGATCTCCTTTGCTCACATATCATTCTGCTAGGGCAAACCTTCCTTCATACAAAATCCTTGAGACCAAACTCACTGTGAGTCATGGCCCTGCTGACAATATTATTGGCAATTACTACTGAGCCTCTGAATTTTTTAACCAATTGTCTACTGTTGGGAAGATTTTAAGATTATGAAAGGGTTGTTATAATGTTATCTGCAAGAAATTAGTTTTGTAGTGAAGTGAATTGCCTACTTTTTCTGCCTTGATAGCTCAAGGAATAAAGTTGAAATATCAAGATTTTCCCAGGAAATTGTAACATGTTTGTAAGAGAAATAAGATCAATATTTCATTAAACAAATCAAAGGTGTTTGAATGAGCTATCCTTGCTCTATAGTATTTTTATATCAAGTGGATGGTTCTTCGATAAATTAGTTCAATACATGGACCGAATATTAAATTTGTGAAGCTAGTTAAGTTGTTTTGTTTGACTTTCAGTTTATGAATTTTTGTTATATTGATTGAAGGTGTTCGTGTTTTGGAATTCTTAACAGTCTCATTTTAGTAAGGACTGTCAGAATGTGAATTTTTTTTGTAATGCAAACATCACTCATGGGCCCATTTTAAAAGTTATACCATCTCTTCTTACGGTTGGAAAGCATTTTGACCATAGTGGCGGAAGCTTTATAAAAATGGAGAGATAAATTATTATAATGTTGATGAATGACTGAAAGGGGGTCAATGGCACTGGAAAGTGGAACTAGCCAACATAGAGCAAATAAGAGGTCAAGGCTTTCCCATAAAGAGTAAAAAAATATTTCAAAGCAGAAATAAAATGTGAAATTTTGTTCTGTTTCTTGTAGGAAATGTATCCAATACTACCAATGTATGCTTTAACGTTTCTTCCAAATTTTAATATGTGACTGGAATATCCTGTTTTGGAGCTGTTTTAATGATTAGTTGGCTGAAGCCTATAATTGAAATTTTCTATATCAATAGCCTTAATTTAGTGTTTCCTTTTCAGTAAATTCTCTGCTCAGTAGTCATAAACCCATAGATAAAAGTTCAAACTATTATGACAGTGGTTTGTTTGCTTGATTTTGATGTTCAATATGTCTGGGTGAACTTCTGTCTTCACTTAGAAGTTCTTATTTCACTATTTTTTTACTTATCGTAGCTTTTCGCTTTTCTCATTTTCTAATTTTTCTTACACCTTGTCTGTAAATTCTGAGTTTGAAAATCTCATGAAAACAATCCCATTTTAATGCTTTACTTAACTTGCTATTTTAGTAGGTGATGGCAAAAATGAAAACAGAACCTGGGAAGGAATGCTTGGCACAGGTGATCTCACCCTCACTGGCATACTCATTTTTGGGTATCCTTCCTCAAAGGATCGTGCATCATGGATGAGCACCTTGCAAAGTCCCAATGAATTACTTAGTAATGTGTGGAAATTCACAAGTTGGATTTTTTGGGGTGAAAATGGCAGTCAGTTAGAAAGCCTTTCTATTCGTGTCATTGCTCTTTCGGCAATACTACTTCAACATGGTCAATATGGTGTTCTTGAGGTGTGTATATAATGTACCATGTTCTCTTTTTCACTTTTTGCTGCTACAACTTTGGCATCACTTGTGATTTAGAGGGGTCTCTTGCTTTCAAACATGCAGAACCTCTTTGTTACTGTTGATGAACATTCAGATCTGCAAAAGCTTTCAAGAAATACTGAAAGCATGAATGGGGAGTGGTGTGCGCGCCTTCATCTCTTGGGTTTTTGTCTTCTTGCTCGTGCTCGCTTAAGACTTGAAGACAATTTAAAAGAGAAACAAATTGAAGAAGCGATTCACTGTTTTTTCAGGTATTTGTAAAATTTTCTTACATTTCTGTGATATGATATTTTGATTTCTCATTTGCACTAAGCACTTTTTTTCTTACTAAGCTAGTCTCTGTATAGAACTAGTGTTTAGGCTGGTAAATGGAAAGTGGAAATTAGCACTTTTTTCTTACTAAGCTAGTCTCCGTATAGAACTAGTGTTTAGGCTGGTAAATGGAAAGTGGAAATTAGACTCCATTGGTTTTAAACTGATTATTTAACTATATTATATTTCTGAAAGAAAACTTAAACATGACTAGCAATGGGTGACAATAGACCTGATTATGTGTGAGTTGCAAATTGAATTAATGCCAGACACTGTTTTTATAATGCTACAATTCATGTAATTGATGACTGTCTTCTAGAATCTTAACTCTGCCAAATTACAGCCCAACAAACCTGCAACATCTTCTTCATCTACAATCATCCTTTATCCCCCTTGCCATCATCTGAGTGTTTAATACTATACCCAAAGGGAGGAGTTGATGGACTCTTCCATTGAGCAAGACTCTTGCTCCCATCAATCATATAAAAATGTGATAATCCCATGCATTGTGAAACCTTTCAGCCAGGAGGTTAGAGACTTTCTCGAACACCATGCAAAAGGTCCAAATACAAATCTGGCTTCCCTGCAAAAAAAATGAAAATGGATGCTTCATTATAATGGAGTACCCACCAAAAATTAGCTTCACAATGGAAGAATTTTTAGACCCTAGCTACTCAAGGTAAGAGCATTTATCTGCTGTTTTATGGGTTCTCTCCTAGTATTCAATATTCTCAAAGCATGGATCTAGGAACATTGGAGGCCTATGGGCATGGTTACCAGATGATGTTGGATTTGGTTCAAATCTGTTCTGATACAAACCTTTTTTGGACTGGTCGGATTTGTTTGATTCAGTTTAGTATTTAGATTTTTTAAAACCTAGAGAAATCTGAGCGAATTTGTTTTGAAAATATTGGATTTCTAATTTTTTTTGGTCTCCCAAACGAATCAAATCTTCTTTACTTTGGAAAACATGGCTATGGGTAAAGTGGAGACACTGATTATGCCCAAAGGCTATTTTCTCACAGTGTTTTACTCTGAATAGGAAAAAGAGAATATTTCATGTAGGACCTTGGGTTTTGAACAAATTAGGCCTCTTCACCAAACATTGGGATCAACCTTGTCAGGCCATTTTGCTGCCCTTGATTAAATTGTAGTTTATTTGCCTTCAATCTTGGTTTCTTGTTTTATTTGGTTTCCATTCTTATGCAACTTTTCCCTTTGTAAAAATACCATCCTATATTTTTCTATTCATCAGTCATCGCCTTGCATCTCCAATTTTGATCATTGTGTTCACTTGTAATTCACCAAGGTCTCATTGGGTGAGCTAGTTTGTTAGGGTCTCTATGTTGCCCTTAGAACCCATGTTTAAGCTCTGAAGATTAGTCATTCCAAGTACTGCACAAAAGAATCCATTGCCTTAGGCATTTTCATGTTTTCGTGGAGAAATCAGATGTGAAGTGAGTTTGAATTTGGCTCATTTGAGTCTTTGTATTCAGGTTTGTCACATGTTCTGAGTTTGGGAGCTCCATTGGGGGCATGTAGACTTGAAATATTATTGTGCCAAGGTTAGTATTTTGTGGAATTTGGGATGGTCTTGGATAAGTTGTCATTATTTCGGTACATTTATGTCATGATGGAAAAGTGTATTCAATATCGTTTTGGTGCCCAGTTTATGGGGATGTTTGCATCTGCATTTTTGAATAAGTCCAATTATCTATTAGTGTTCAATATTTCCATGATAGCCATTTCTTTGGGATTGGTTCAGGTTTTACTATGTGTTGCATCTTGGGGAGCTTTGAACTCATCACATGTTGACTGATTGCGTCCCCTACTACTTTGCACTGAAATATTTTGGGTTTCATCATCATGTTGCTCCAAATAATTTTGGGCCTAAAAGGACTTTGTTGTACAATAGGGTCTTGTGTTGCATAACTTAGCTTATAAATATAAGTTCCTAAAGTTCTAATTCAAAGGACACACACATAAACATATACCTTTGGAGCACAATAGCCACAAAAGCCAATAATAGAAAGGACACACATACAAACATACTCCTTTGGAGCACACTAACCATAAAAGCCAATAAATCCTCTTTTGATCCAAAAGGAGAAACTAGATAACCTGTAACATCCAATACCTAATATGTAACTTTGCAACTTCGATTTCTTGCAGTTGGATCTAGTCAACTTGTGCTTTTTCACTTTGACACGATCATGTTGAAGTATCATTGATTCAACTTTCCATTGACTGTCTATACACTACATTGTGTAAACAACACATGTTCCTCAACTGCAACGACCCTATATTGTTGATTAACATGTGCTTGTAATCATGGATAATTTCCAACTATGATTAGTTGGACCCCTTTTTTGTACGAGCAACTCCTGTCAATCTATATTGATCATCATGATTGATTAATCACCTTAAACTTTGCCCTATTAGTTATGGGGGAAAAATCATTGCATTCGCACTAGCTTTGCTTCTCATCAAAGCTCTAAAAATGAAAACCAAAATGGAAAGAAACAATTGAATACCATATTAAAAAACCAAATGTGTAAATAAAGACCAAAATTGGAAAAACAACTACTCCTACCAAAACTGCCTCTGAAGCAGTTTCCCCAAATCTTCAATAGAGAATCTAACTCGAGATGGGAATGATCTGCCATCCTCTTAGTGGGTCCTCCAACTTTCATTTTGACCCCCAAGACTCTGGCAGCTCAGATGAAGCATGAGCGTCTCTAAAGTACTGGAAATACCAACACTAGGTGAGAACAAAAAAATGACTATTTCTAGGTTTGAGGGTGTTAGTTGTTTACTCACTTGGATGCTTCCAACGTACTTTGAGAGTAAATGGAATTAACTCACATAACATAATACATGTAGAATACAATGCATAGAACAATCATATTGTCTTTATTGATGCAACGTATGCAAGTACAGTCATTTGTACTATCACAATCTGGCACGAATTCATAAAATAATAGTCTCCAGAAACATAACATTAATAATCATAATAACCGTAACAGTGTTTCCTGACTACATGACTCCAATACATATTAGTACGTTGGTGGTGGTTGAGAGATCGACCGTCGCGTCCCTTCATTATAACTAATTACTTCATTAGGAACTTAATTCCTGAGACAACTAACTAACATGACAAGTACATAGAAAATATTAACATTAACTAAAGTCTTATTTATTTATGACTCACGGCCGACCAAGTACACTCTTGGTCGACTACATCATCCCCCTCACAAAGTAGTCGTCTTCCAGATGACTGAAAACCAAAAACGGGGTACAAGAAAGGGAACTAAGAAGAGGAAGGGTGAGAGGGCGCCCTTGGATGTACAAAATAAGAGGGAATTGTGGCCGACTACTGCTGCTAGAGGCGCTAGAGCTTCTGGTTAGCTGCCTTCTGTCGCTCTTGTGCCAACTTCCCATACCTACGGCTTTCGCGAGTTTGGCTTTTGCATTCGCCAACTCCTCCCTCGTGCTAGCCAAGTCTTTGTCTTTTTCATTGAACTAACTCTCCCTCTCCATTGCCCTATGCTATGCCTCCTCCAGTTGTTTGTCCCTCTCCGTCAATTGCCTATCCCTCTCACTTAGAATTGCATCCTTCTTTGCCAACATCTGTGCCTATTTTGCCAATTGCCCCTCAAGAGTGGCAACTCTTGTCCGCTCGACAACCATCACCTAAGCCAACTGAGCGAACACTTTGTTCTTCTCAGACAATACTCGATCCTTCCTCACCAACTCTCGCCTAGTAGTCTTGGTCGGCTTCATAAACGCCAAGATCCTCTCAGCCTCATGTACCACTAAGGAATCATGTCCCATGTCGAATTGTGATGGTGTTGTGCGTGATCGTGGGGCTAGGTGAATTGATTGTGATACTGGTGACTTTGGTTGTAAGGCTAGCATAATTGATTGTGATGCTGGTGACTTTGGGCATGAGGCTGGTGGCTTTGGCTGTACTGTGGTGGCTAGGTGCACTGGGATTTGGTAATTTAATTGAATTTGATGGGGGTCTAGGGGCAACGCCCCTAGCGGGGTCAAGGAGCAGTGCCCCTTGCGAGGGTTTGGGGGTAGCGTCCCTTATGGGGGTCAAGGGGCAGCACCCCTCGTGGGGTCCGAGGGCAAACGCCTTGATGCGCTCCTTGTTGCGGTACAGGGTGGGGTCAAGGGACAACACCCTTGCTGCTAGGACCAATTTAAGACTTCCAAAACCATACAAAACTCCATGGCACACCTCATTTTCATTATTTTTTGAGTGGCAAAAATTAATGCTGACAAAGCTAGAAAATACATATTTTGCACTGTTCTTATTCTTTTTATTTGTGCCATTTAGTTTCTCCTCACTTGGTGCAATTTTTACTTGTACCGTCTTCCTTTATGCTTTGTTTCTCCTGAGTGTGGCCCACACGATGGCTCCTTGGGCAAGTCCGCCTTTGTTCTTGTGCAATATGACTTTGTCCTTTTTATGCTATTCGATTCTTCTTTCTACAAGTGATTTCTCCTAGTTTCTTTGTCGCTTCTCTCTCTTCGCCCTCTTGTCAAGGTAGCTATTTGGTTGTGTTTGCTTCGTCTCACTCCTTTTTTCCAAGCCTTTGAGCGCTATTTTGGTTCTTCCTGGCTTTGTGTGATGTTGCCTCTGTGTTGCTTATTCTGTTTGAACCCCTTGTTTTTTATAGATTTTTGTTGTCGTAGATGTTCTTTGTATGCCAATCCCCCTTCGGATGGCACAATAATTTCCTTTCTATCTTGTGCCCATACGCTGTACAAATTAAAGGACCTTCGTCACACGGTTTTAGCTTGGCTTGGGCCAACAAGTTTTAAATCATTGATGCTTTTGTCACATTGCACGCCAATGTCTTCATTAAATGGCATGCCAATGTTTCGTACGAAAAACTCTCCCTCACATCGTATGAGCAACTCTTTACCATGTCATACGACATGCTCTTTTCCATATTGTATGATCCATCCTCCTTTTGCACTTTTGGCGGTTTTCAAACACCTTGCTTTGGCCTTTGTAGGTTTTGCTGTGCGGTGTACGGTTTTCTTGGTGACACTATACTGCTCGTATGGATTATGACTCTGTGCGATGTCTTCCCTTGCTCGTATAGTGTTACCTCCTTTGCCTCCTTTCGTTGCTCCTTTGACTTCTTGCTTCGTCTATACGATGTACGACTTCCATCTTTGCCAATTTAACTATCTTTTTTAATGCCTTGCCTTTAATTGATAGTCGTATGACCTCCTTTTTGGCCAATATATGAACTTTGATATTTTTTATTTTAATTTTTCACACTTTCCTGAATTTTTTAATATTATCTTCACTTTCATTTTTGTCTTCTCTTTTATTTTTTTCTAATTTTTTAATTCTCATACTTTTCCATTTTTTCTCTCATTTTTTCGAATTTTTGAATTCTACTTCATTTTTTAAATTTTTTCCAACTTCCAACTTTTCCTTTATTTTTTCAATTTTTTTCATTTTTTATCTCCATTATTTTCTCCTTTGCTATTTTTTCATTTTTATCATTTTTTGACTCCAACACAATTTCTCCACCTCGTACTTGTGGGTTGGTGTATCGTTCAATTCTGATACTTGTTCTTTGTACTCTTCGTACTTGGCCGGAAATGTCTGGCTGGATGTGCCATTCTCCTCTTCATGGATTTCTTTGATCTGTAGCATGTTACACTCTCGATAGAACACCTCATAATCTTCCATTTGCCAATGAAATAGGCCATTCAACGAACTTGTCTCATCTTTCGAGCAACTTTTGAGTTCAAGTACATCCTCATTGTTGGCTCCGTAGTCTTCCTTCCTTCATCCATATTTGACTCTCTCCTGTCTGATTTTGACTTGGAAGATGCCGGTTCTTCACTGATGGCTTGGTTCTTCAAGTCAATCACATACTTCCTCGTGTCATTCTTGATCAAGAGTGTATTCTTCTTCCAATTTTGATTTTTTTTGGCGGAAATCAATAATTCTTGTCCCAACAGTGCATTGTACGCCTTCTTCTACAGTGGGATGACGATGAAGTTCAATAGGAACTGTTGTGTGCCGATCATAACTTTGTGTGCCAACAGTGTATTGAGAGGTTTGATGCCATGTTGGTCTGCACCTACCAGGCAGAATGTCGGGGGCCAGAGGGTTGGCTTCCCTTGACACTTCCATGTTTCTTCTGGCAGTACGTTCACCCTTGAGCCTCCATCGACAATGGTGTTAGAGAGTTTCCTCCCCATGATTTCCATCTGTATGACGATCGGTTTCCTCCTGACGTTTACTGCGAGTAGGATTGGGTCTATGACCTCTCCTACCAGATGTGTCATACTCTTGGTGGGACCATTTTGAAGGTTGTCTTCAATGACGTTCGTGAGTGCTACTCTCAGTTGGGGCATCGTCTGTAGAAGGATTGTTACCTTGATTGGTACAATTGTGTGAAGTACTTGCTGTATGATGTTTTTCTCAGACTTTGACTACAACGATGTACTAACCGCCTTGGGGGTTCTTCGTTCCTTGGCCATTGCCTCTTCCACTTCCGCTCTGGCCTCTCAAAGTCTTTCTTTCTTCGTACAAGGGTTTGGATAACTGGCTTTCTTTGTTTGCACCCTTGTGATCGCTAGGACCTCCTCGTCGGCTACCTCCAACATGTTTATGCCTTTTTGCTTTGGGTAGTTGGTGTCTTCGTGATCGCCAAGACCACACCATTTGCACAACCTTCCACCCGCACCTTGACCGTTTTGGCATTCCTTGGCAAAGTGATCCCATTCATTGCACTTTCGACAATGTATCATGGGTCTTTCTTTGTTGTCGTACTAGATCTTGCTTCTCGAACTTCAGTAACCTCTAGGGGATGCATTGCTATTGTATTGGGGATTCGACAGTGTGGTCGAAGGGGTTGATTGCTCCCCTTGTGCGAAGAACACTTGCGAGCTTCTTGTTTTTAGGTTGTATGGGCACTCCTTGATGGAGTGTCCTATAACTTGACAGATGTCACAAAACATTTTCTTTGGGTAGTTTGCCTTCATGTGACCTTCTGTTTTGCATTCGATACACCATAATTCCTTCGCCTCCTACGACCCTTCCTTGTTAGTTTTTAGTTCCTTCATCATCCTCATCATGTCTCATTAGAGAGCTTGTACAGTCTTTGACTCGTCTTCATTGCTTTCCTCCATTTTTTCATCATCATTCGTTTTCTTTTTCCCCTGAGAGGATGTCTTGTTCTCACTCTCAATATCCATCGCACAGTTATATGCTTTAGCGTATGAGGATGGAGGTACCACCTTCATTTTCTTCCGGTGGAGGGAAGTAGTCCTTCAACAAACCACTGCTTTTTCAGGCCGTCTGCTGGCTATGTCTACAGTTTTCCCAGCAACTCCTTGAGTCTACAATTGTAGGCTCGCATGTTCTCATGCTTCCCTTGCTTTGTGTTGTAGATTTCCGCTACAATTTCGTTGTGATCTTTGAGGAGTTTAAATTTTTGCTCGAACGCCCTCTTCAGTGTTCGCCATGATGTTTGACGGACTGCATCCAGTTTGATGTACCAATCAATGGCTATGCCCCTTAGCATCGCTGGGAACGTTTTCAGCCAATAGTCCACATCATCTTGCCTATTGGCTATCCAAATCGTCTCACACGTCTTGCAGTGCCGTACTGGATCCTCCGACTGGTTCCCCGTGAACTTTGGTAGCTTTTGCCTCTTAGTTGCTGGCGAAGTCACCATGCTTCTTCCCCGATATCCTCCTTGTACGTTGGAATTGACTGGACTGTTCCTCCCTCGACGTTCTGGTGCGTCACTTGCAGTCTCGACCACGTACGGGTCAACAACACGTCCCCTCTCAACGTCCTTTGCACCTTGAGTCGACTGGGGTTTGTATCCGTACTCCCTCTGCCTTGGGGTCTTTGGCTCAGATCCTCCAATTCTTAGCCCTTCGTTGTCGTCCGATATGGACAACTCCCGAATGTGTCGAATATTGTTCTCAAGCTCTTTAGTTAGTTCATTTTCATTTTCATTAATTCTATATCTTTCTCTGCTTGCTACAGACAGTGTCCTAAAAGTTTCTTCATCTATTTCTCCACCAGGGTTCTGGTGTACTTTGGTGATATCTTGGTTTATTTCATTCACGTCTTCATTTATTCATTTGGCAATTTGTTTTAACCTCCTTCGTCGGTTCTCTTGCTCTTTGAGTCTTAATGTTCTCCGTACTTGTTCCTCGGGAGTTTCTTACCTGCTTGGTACTTGGTTTTTGTCTTTATTGAGACGTTCAGGCATTAATTGCCAATCGTATGGGCATTAGTTTCTAGATGTACGCCTTCGACTTGTGTCACGTTCCTCTTCCTCCCAGATGACTAACTGAGGGATCTCTCGCGTGAGAGCCTCCCTCTGTGCGTGATCCCTCAATGATATATCCCATAGGTTGACAATGTCTTGTGTCTAGTCATCTTCTCATTCCTCGTTTGTTTGTACGGTTTCCTCCGTCGGCTGACCCATCACGATGCCATTCTACTGTTGGGTGATTTCCCTAAGTTCACTTAGGCAACAACACCAAATGTTTACTTACTGGGACACCTCCAATGTACTTTATGAGTAAACGAAATTAACTTACAAAACATAATACATGTATGAGAACACAATGCATAGAACAATAATATTGTCTTTATTGATGTAATGCATGCAAGTACAATCATCCGTACTATCGCAATGTGGCATGAATTCATAACATAATAGTCTTCAGAATCATAACATTAATAATCATAACAATTGTAACAATGTTTCCTGATTACATGACTCATGTACATATAGTACGTTGGTGGTGGTTGAGAGACTGACTGTCACATCCCTTCATTACAACTAATTACTTCGTCAGGAACTTAATTCTCGAGACAACTAACTAACATGACAAGTACATAGAAAATATTAACATTAACTAAAGTCTTATTTATTTATGACTCACGGCCGACCAAGTACACTCTTGACCGACTACGCTAGTTTCAACTGAAGGACCTTTTACAATAGTCCTTATATCTTTGCTATAATGCCTTACTTGTATGAGAAACATTCTAATACTCCATTGCTTACTAACCAAAAAGCAACATCACTTTTGAATATTAACATACTTAAGGTAAAAAAAGATAAATTGACAACTGCACTTGGTGACTAAACAAAATTTTATTTATCAACTCCATTGTGCATCACACTTAAATATTATCACATTAACTATAATTTTTAGGTCAGTAATGGAGGGAAGACGTTTCCAAAAAATCAGTGGCCAGATAAGATGATATACTATTTTAACTTCAAAAAAAGTGCTCCTTGACATTCATTTTTATAAAGAGTCCAATTTATTGACTAGCTAAAAAATAATGTTGGAGGGGCATTTGTAGACTTTCTAGCTTTCCTATAATGCTGTAGAATAGCACGATACACTGCTATAGCACAAACAACATGGATGAATATATCGGCATTAATACCATGTGAAATCTGACATTGGGCGTTGAATATGTAGAAATATGGATCCTTGACCTTGAGATTCAGTTTAAATTGAAATAATGAAGAATCGATTTCATTCAGGATCCACAACAAAGAGAACATATTCTCATCCACCTTCCATGGCTTTGATACCTCTTGTAGGATTGGGAAGCACTCAAAATAAATATTTACAACATGAATACATATAAATTAAGAACACTATATTAACACAGATGATTCTACAAGGAAAACAAAAACCTTTATAAAGGCATGCTAATGACGACGACCTAGGTAACTTCCAAATACACATAACAAATAACACATCTCAATATTATATCATTAATAATAACATTACAACTACATAAGACAACACACAAACTTACAAATAGAACTTAAGTTATAAATATAAGTTCATAAAGTTCTAATACAAAGGACACACGAACAAACACATGTCTTTGAATCACACATACCACAAAAGCCAACAACATTGAAGTAGAAAATTGAAAATGAGAAGATAAGTGATCAATGGAAATTTGGAACATGTCTCAAGAAGTTGATGTCAGTTTTCTTCCTCCTCCTCCTCCATTTCCTCCTCTTCTATTTCGCCTTTTCACCTTCGTTTCAATTCCTCTTCTCATTTGGTGATTGCAAATGTGGACATGTTAGGATTTTAATGGGGTTTTTAAGCTAGAGGGGGCTTGGTCGGACCCCCTTTGACCCTTTGAGGTTTAAGTTTATAATTTTTTATTTTAAACTTAAAAAATTATATTTGTTCTATACTGATGTCTTGGATGGTCAAACATTGTTGCTTTGTAGAGGCATCCTTGGTACAACCCCTTGTTATGGCTGTGACTTTGGGGATGCTAAGGATACATTTCATATTCGTCTCGCTGAACTCGTGTAGTACCTCTCCAATTATTTTAAACTAAAATTTGCAAATTTGCATTTTTTTTTTAATATGGGCATTTTTGTCAAATAGATAGGATGCAACTAGTTCTGAGTGTATTGTGCAATTTTTGTAGTCTAT
This sequence comes from Sequoiadendron giganteum, assembly GCA_007115665.2. Taxonomy (NCBI): domain Eukaryota; kingdom Viridiplantae; phylum Streptophyta; class Pinopsida; order Cupressales; family Cupressaceae; genus Sequoiadendron; species Sequoiadendron giganteum. The sequence goes on from CM021100.1 coordinate 18,175,134, forward strand.
AAATAATCATATTAGTTTTATTCTAATCGGAAAAATTAGTTCCTAACAGTTGATAGTTGCCAATGATTGGTAGTCCTCAACAACTATCAACCATCTTATATATATTTCTAATTGTACACATGATTGGGGACCTCGTGCATGAGATTCCTAGACCATCTTGTAAAGGTCTATGATTGAATATATTGATACATCTTTGTGAATTATTGTATGTATTGGTTATAGTTCTCATATTTATTGTTTATTCTGCAATACCAATCAAGTAGAAATAGCAGTAAATAGTTGGCGTCGTTGCCTCTAAGAATCCTAATAAAATACAAAGGATGGGAAACATGGTAATATAGTGGGACAGCCCATGGACGAACCTATACAATCAAACAACAAAAGAGAAGACAAGCTCACACAAGATCTGGTGAACTTGTGGGACATTTCCGTCAAAGAGCATGTTCAGAGGGAAGCCCTGAGGACGTCATTTGGGACAACTTAACTATTAACGAGGAAGTTGACTGTCTTTTGGACAGATTAACAAGATACATTGCATGCCACTTCATTATCCTACAAGACCTTCGAGCAGAGAAGGAATAAGAACACCACCTACAACATATACTAGAACGGTATGAAGAGAGGAACCGAATGGAGGAAGAGGAATGTGATACTAGTAGAAGACACACTCTCGAGAATTAATGCCCTTATACCCTAATTGTAATGTACCCTTTTCTAGCTCACATGGTATGATGTTGTCATTAGCCTATTTGTCCTTGGCTCTGTAGGCTAACCAGGGTTTTTAAGGAATCTTGAGGATTTTTGGCCTAGGCAATTTTAGTTGCAGACCAATCCAGGCCGTCTAGAGGCTGTTTTGGTATACTTACTATTTTTAGTAAGTCATTAATGCTTTTAATAGTAATTCATTAGGTGGGCCGTGATCTTCAGTGTGTTGGTGTGTGTTTTGAATACGCCACTGAACACAGAATAAAATGCCCAAGGACACTTTATCCTCTCTTGAAAAGTAATTGTAAATACCTAGAAGATAATACAATAACTCCAATGTTTCTTTTGGTCAGGTTATGACATATGGACAAGGTCAGTGGGCGTTGTGATTTGCTGGTAATCACAAGGGAACTTACATAAAATTCATTCCTCGAGTTGAGGACTTAGACAGTTTTATCATTGAAGCTCTTTTTGATGGGTGTTTCAGATATTCCAAAAAAAGGCAAAAGGATAAGGGTTTAGAAATCTAAACTACGCCTAGGAACTCAAGAGACGGCAGTGACGAGATAAAATAGGGTAACCACACTTTGTTTCGCCTCCTTTGGACAACTACGCAAAGTGGGTGCAATCTTCAAAGGAAGTGATTAATTTTCATTTTTGAATTGAAAACAAACAGAAGTTAAGCATCCACAATTTAATGGCTCAGACTAACTTTGCACATCGAATACAAATCATCCATTCGACAAAAGTATGAGCTAAATCTTATTTACCACTGCTATCAAATCTATCATCCACTTAACAAACATATAAATGAAATGCTAATCTAATTCTACTCTAAGTGTTGAAGGAGAAATATTAAACCTTGCACACTATTTGAAAACAAAAGTGATTCTAAGCAAATCATTCACTAGAGCTTTTATTGACGGAAATAGTCTTGTCGCAACAATATTATACTACTCACTTCACAAATTGTAAATGAGAGCAATCAAGTTTATATAGAGTTCATGAATTTGAATAAATGACTCAGATTAAAAATGAGCCAACGGCCAAGATCAAAACAAATAAACCCTAATTAGGGTTTCCCAAAATGACTTCAGTAAACAGAGAGTTGATAGGGTGATGTGGCGCTTTGGAGCTATTTTCAAGGAATTACATCCCGATCCTCCCGCGTTGCCGTGTGTTCAATGAATCTGGACACGATCAAGGCAACTTCATCCATGGTGACTTGAGGAAGCATTCCGATCCTGAATTCCAGTCCGTCCGCACTCTCGGCGCATCTGGCAAAGGTATCCTCCCACTCTGGCTTGGTCTTCTCAAAAGACTCTCGGATGCTTAAGAAGTTCGCCAATTTGGCCCAATCCTGCTTCAAAATAGGTCCTGTGATGGCAAAGATGCCTTCTTGGACCTTCCCTTTCAAAACCTCTAACTGCAGGTCATTCTCTCGTAGAGCCTCCTTATCCAAGATATCGGCAATCATGTTGAGAAGTTTGGCCTGAACTTCTTTGACCTGTTCTTCCAATTTGATACCATCAACCTTCACCCTCTCTAAGACTTCGCCTCGTGCCGTCAAGGCCCAATACCAGGTGTGGAAGTCATAGGCTGCCCCTGCTGCGATAACACCTCCGTCTATCAGCTCCTGCTTAGGAACTCCTTTCAGAATCCTAAGGCAAGGGATTATCCTATCTTGCACATCCGAAAGGTTATCCCACACTTCTGCCAAAGTGGCTAGCCTAGAAAGTAGGGCAGTGGCCTGACCATAAACCAGAGTCAACCTCTCTACGAATGCCTCAGCTTCAGTCCTCTTTGCTGCTATCCATTCTCTGGCTTCCCGAACGGTGACCATATTTTCTTCTATCTCTTTAACGGCCCCCTGTGAAGAGTTCGGAAGTAGAGGAGCTGCCGTGTTGTCTTGATCAAGTGGCTTGATCAAGTGCTGGATATACTCCTTTAGGCGCTCAATTTCTAACTGGCACTCTTTCCTCATGGCTACCTCCTTTGCCAACCTTGACTTGATAGTGGACACAAAATTGTCCAAGTCTTCAATTTCTTGGCCCTTCGTGGTTGGGCCCAAGTCAATGGTTGTGATGGCATAATCTTGTGGAGCCATGTCCTCCTGTGGCCTGTCCATTGTAGGTACTGCGATCTGCACTGTCCTGTTGCCGGCTCCATCTCTTTATATGCTCGAGAATTTATTTGCTGGCTTCTTAACTGCAGTCTGCGTAAGTCTAGCCAAGAAGTCAGCAGTATCATCCTCTTCTGGCTCCTCCACTGGCGCCTGTACTTTTAGCCTCTCCCTTAGCCAATTCGGGATCGTCGGCTGCTCTATGCCTTCATCCTCAGGCCTGTCTTCTCTATCAGGAATGTCTAGAATTCCCCTAAGGGCTGAAATCATTCCTTCCTGGAAACCCTCATTTTGGGTGTCCACATTTTCATCATCGGACTCCAATATTTCTGTGCCTGTGGGAGATGGTGGCGCATCTTCATCCGGCTGAGGCTCCATATTGTTTTCCGGAATTGGGGAAGGATCCCTAATGTCAGCCAGTGAAGCATCTACAGTAGCCAGCATCTCCTCAATATTCCTAGATGCGGCTGAGTGGGAAGGCTTTACCTTAGCCTGCTTCTGAACTGGCTCCTTGCTTGCAGCTATCTCCTTCCTTTTCTTGGAAGTGGTGGCCTCTATCATCTCTACGCCCTGGGATGCGTCCGCATTGGAAGAATAGGATTCCGCCTCACTCAGCATATCATAAGTTAAGGTTATCCTTTTTCGCCGGAGTTCCTGAATTTGTTGATCAACCCACCACTGTGTATACTTGACGACTGGTCTCATCAAAGTATTCAAATCGGCGTGCTCGGGTTCTGACCATCTGACCACCGGCAAAGGCAAGCTCTCATCAAGGTGCGGCTGTACCTGTTGTCCATCTTCCTCTAACTGATCCGGCACTCGACAAAGTTCTGTTGCTCTGATCAAACTGACTGGTAGTCTGGACCACATCTTTCGCCTAACTTCAAACTCGTCCGCAACATTTGCCCAGAAATCTTCCAGTTCGACCCTATGCTTGTACCTCCTTCCATCCACTGTCTTGATATGGTGATGCGGGTTGAAGTGGCTCCTAGATGGGTAGGTAGCAAAAGGATAATGCTGAATCTCGAGCCTGGCACTATCCGGTACCTGTGATGATGGGCAAGACTCCAACATGTTCCCTATAAAGAAGGGAAAGGTTATTGCCGCCTTTTGCTTTGTCCGTTGGAGACCTTGAAATTCTTCTAGTTGCCTTAGTACTTCCAACAGGACCATCTTGTTAGTTGGGAAAATGGGCAAACGATATGGGCTCCCAGTGAATCCCTGGATTCTGATGTACGTATATCGGGGATATTGGATAAACCATGACCCATATTTGCCAACCAGCTTCTTGGCCTCAGGAGTCAACCGTTGATGCGTCCCTCCCTGGAGTATTCTTGTGATATACATGAGGAAGGCCTCATGAGCTTGCCGGAAGTGCGCCTTTTCTTTCAACTACAATTGTGGATAGTAGTCGTATGCTTTCAGCTCATTTGATCCACCGTCGACCGTGCCCTTGCATATCAAGCCTGCATACTTGTAAGTCCTAGCCAACATTTAGATGACATAAGAACTCATATAAAACGTTTTAGTTTTCTCTAAGTTGACAAGCTGCTCGTGGAGGTTGTTGCTAATCATTCGTGACCAGTTAAACATCTTTACGCCCTCTGTGATGTCCTCAATAAAATAGTACATCCATGGCTCAAATGGCGCCACCAAAGGACTGCTTGCTATTCTATTCAACAAGATAATGATGTCTCCGTAGTCCTTCTTGAAGTCCGTACGCATCAACTTCTTGGGCATTTTCTTGACTGACAGCCTAGGCTTGTCCAGCCATGACTTGTTGATGTTGGCGGCACAAAGGTCAGGTTGCTCATCATACAATCTCTGGGCGTCTTCCTTAGTCTTGTAGGTAGTCTTATGATACTTAGGAATGCTGAAGGCTTCTTGTATGGCCACCTCTCCCAGATGCGCCAATATTCTCCCGTCAGGTGCCACAATTTGTCTTAACTCAGCATTATAATGTAGCGCACACTCCACCATTAATTCAGCACACTCCAGTGCAGGCGGAAATCCGGCAGCTTGGAAGATGCCATTTCTCACCATCCTCCTGGCGGCAGGCGTTGGCAAAGGTCCATTATGCCCATATATTCTCTTCTTAAATTCTTCGAGGTCAATGTGGCCAAGGTTGGTGTCCAAGACGTCTTTCCATTTGGATTTAATTCTAGTCTCTAGCTGTGATCCTTTGCTTGCAAACTTCATCTGTGCTTTCCTGGATGTTTCTCCTTGATCGACTATCAACCTGCAAGTACAAAATGCTTAACATTAATATAAAAACTTTTAAAATCAAATTACTCTGGGTGTAGTTTGGACAAAATCGCACTTTTCAGCTTATTGAATTGAAATTTCTGTCAAAAAGCAAGCTGAAAGTAATAAATTCGCCTATCTATGAATGAAATTTGTGCCGGAAATGAAGTAGAAGATAGGAATGAGGTGTAAACATATTGCCGATTAACTTCCAAACCTCAAAGATCGTGTTCTGGCTGCAAATGAATTTAAAAATTCAGAAAATCTGCCAGAAGAAGTGCGCCAAAGCTAGGAAGTGGGATTTTCAGCCAAGAAATGACTTATTTCTTCCTAAAAATCACGCTTGTCAACAAGAAATTGCTACCTCGATTCTCACAACAACGATACTTGCACTAAATTTTCCTTCGCAAACAATTCCCAGAAGATTCGAGAAAGATAGCCTCTTCTCAGCCGAAATTGTGAAGAAATGAGTTGCTGAAACTCATTTTATGGCTGAGAAGTGCGATTTTCCTCAAGGAATTGCTTTCTTTTCTCTGATTTTCTTCCAATTTTTAGAAATGTTTTTCTTCTTAGATCGGCAAGTTTCTAATTTCACTTTCAGTTGTCGAGGCAAGCTTCTAATTTTCATCTCTGTGCCACCTCTATTTGAGATTTTCGAATTTCTCGAAAAATTGCCTAAGTGTTGGAGAAAATATCAAAAGATATTAAATTAATTGTTTAAAATTAACTTTCCAACGTATTTTAGATCTTCAAATCATGGCAAAGTTAAATTCATCTAAGGCAGAATAATTTAATCTTCCGAATAATCTCCAGACTTAGAACTTTTTAATTAAAATTCTCTAAGTGTCAGGAAATAATTAAAATATTAAAATATTAAATTCCAACCCGTTTAAAACTGATACATGGCTAAATTTGTTTGTCCGTGGCTAAATATTCATTTTTCAATTGTCTACCTAGCCAAAATGTGCTCAACAATTTGTCTACCAATTTCCAACTCTTCGGGTGGACTTTTGACCTTTCCGGACATTTTACTTAGCCAAATAATTCATTTTCTCTCTCCTTCTGGGTTGGGCGAACTTGGAGATTTCTCTGCCATTTTGCCATTTTTTATTCATGCCTTAGGAATTTTTTCAAGCTGAGAGGGGCGGACTTCATGGTTTGCCTTGCCTTGCATTCTTCATTTCTTGCCAAAGAATTTCATTTCATCTTGCCGAGGAGTAATTTTCGTGCCGTCCTAACCTCTTCTCTCTCTAGACATTTCTTCATTTTCATGCCTTAGAAAAATTTATCTTCTAAAGTTGGGCAAATTTCTCATAATTCCTTGCCAATGGCGTGTTTTATCTTGTATTTGTCTAGGGCGGACTTCACCGTTCTCTTGCCATGGTGAGTTTTGGTCTTGCCTTGTCCAATGGCCAACGTTACTTGTAATTTCACCATTTAATTCAATTAATAGCGAATTTTCTATGTAATTTCACCCCTTCCAAACACCTTGGAGTGGACCCCTTCATAATTTTACCCTTCTCCACACTTCTTGGGGCGGACTTCTCATATCTCATGCCATTTTCCATATGGCGGACTTCATAAGTTGTTTGCCATTTTCCTCTAGGCTGGGCGGACTTCACATTTTCCATGCCACTTTCCATATGGCGGATTTTATCATGCCTTAGCCACTTCCTATCTTGCTGGGCGGACTTGGAGACCTTCATGCCATTTGACTTTCTTGGGCTGACTTTGACCTTCTTGTGCCAAGGGCGGACTTGGCTTCTCCTTTGCCATGGGCGGACTTTAGCTTCCTTGTGCCATTCGTCTCTTCCAAACATCTTGGGCGGACTTCATGCTCTTCATGCCAAGGGCGGACTTGGCATCCTTCTTGCCTATGGGCGGACTTTGCTCTCTTTGTGCCATGGCGGACTTTGGGCCTAGCTTGCCAGTGCCTACCTTTGGCATGCCAAAGATAGGGCGGACTTCCTATACTTCATGCCACTCCTTCCTTGAGGGCGCCATCTTCATACTTAGCCATTTTTCAAAATCTCCTGCCATTTTCTGGAACTTTTGCCATTTTCTTTTGATCTTCATGTTTTTTTGGAGGCGTGTTGTTTTCATGCTCTGTGGGATCCAAAAATAGAAACTTTTTCCCAAAATAGAAACTTTCCAAAAATAGAAAAAAGCAAAAAAGCATCCCTAAAAAATAGGAACCCCAGAATGGCCTAAAAATGCCAAAAATTAAAAAAAAAACAAAAATCAAAAAGCAGAATCCCTAAAAAAAAGGAAGTGTTAGAATTGATCGAAAGCAATGGCATTCCTCGTCTACTGGGTCTTCTGAGCGTTTCCATGACGTTTAAGCATTCAAATGGGTTCAAAATCACAACTTAGCCAGACTGACTCTCAAGAAGTTATTCAAATTCAGGACTCTCAAAGACGTTGCGAAGAGGACAGAACCAAACTTGGGGGTCACCATTTGCAATGGGGCGATGTGTGAAATAGGTCACAACATCTGGCAACTCCACGTTGGGAATGTTTCTGAACATTCCAAGGACAATACCCACTTTAAACCCAAAAATCTTAGATTAGTTCAACCTAGCTTATCCTTTGGTTTAAGAAAAGTACTTGGAAGAAAAGAAAAATCCTCGACTATATCAAGATCTTTCATCTGTCAGCTACAAGTGTGTGCATTTGGCATTCATTTCCTTCTCGTAAGAACACTAAGTCTCTTTGGTTCGATCATGGCTTTTATCCTAACCAGTCTTAACTCCAAAAGCATCCTTGGATAGAGCCTCGCTGCCAGTGAGCGTCCATAGCCCCGGTGAGGTTATCTGCTATAATCTCACAGAGATTGCTCTACTTCCGGCGATTTGATTTCTCGTGTATATTGATTGCACGCCTGTAGAGATGTCCATACACCCTTAGCCAAGTGTTTTGATCTTTTCTTTCCTTTTTTTCTTATTTTGATATTCTTTTCTTTCTCAAATTTTGTACACTTTGGCTTGTAAGCAGTGAAGCTTACGTGGGCTTGAGTATTATAGTGGCGCTGAAGTAAGACTTTGATTATTTTCTTTTGTTCAAACCATGATTTCTCCTTGGAAACGATCGTGACTTGGAGAATTTATCATATGTGTGAGATGTGGTAACTGTAGGATTCCAAAATCAAGATATAATAGATGATTCTTCATTTCCGTCAAGTACTAGCCTTAATCTTGAGGATACTTTCGAGACAACTAATCTTGAGGCTTGAAGGTTCTCTTTAAATATTTGTCCAGGGAATACTCACAACATAATCAGGTGACATCGATCCAGAGTGTGCGTGTAAGCAACACCACCTTTCTCACAAAATGGGAATCCCTCTTATTCAAACTAAACTAAACACACAAAACCCAAGCAAACTGAACTACGCACACAAAGCAAAGAAAGCAAAGAAAGCAAAAACAACTAAACTAACTAAAACAAAAACAAGAAAACAAACCAAACTAAAAACGAAACTAAACTAACTATATACAGGTGGGTCCCACTTAAAGATTCAAGGTCGGAAATAGTGTTTCAAGAATTGCCTGTTGACTGACAACGGGATATCCTCTCCAGTTAATGTCTTCAACCTGAATGTGTTTTCTCCCAAAATTTCGGAGACTTGATATGGTCCTTTCCACAAACTATTGAACTTCTCATGATCACCTCTCCTCTCATGTGCTTTGTCCCAATACAAGACTAGGTCAGAGATTCTGAATGATTTTATCGTTGCACGTCTGTCAAACCATCTCTTTACAACCCCTTGATGTTTCGCAAACTTTTCCAAGGCCTGGTCTCTTTGTTCTTCGAGTAACAACAGCTGTGATAGACGGATCTGGACTTTGTCGTCTGGGTCCAAGTATTCCTGCATAAACCTTAGTGTCGGAATTTTTAACTGGATGGGAAATACGGGATCTTGCCCATAGACTAGGTGGTATGGAGAGGTTCCCAGTGACTTTTTAGCTCGCGTCCTATCTGCCCATAGAGCAAACCTTAGTTGAGAATGCCAGTCTTTCGGATTCTGATCCAATAGCTTCTTGATCACAGTGAGCAAATTTTTGTTCGTTGACTCTGCCAATCCATTACCCTGAGGATAATAGTTTGAGGAAAACTTGAGGGTAATCCCATAGTCGAATGCCCAATTGGAGAATTTTAAGGAAGTGAAAGCAGAACCATTGTCGCATACTAAAGCCTTAGGACAACTGAATCTTGTGATAATAATGCTCTTTAAGAAACTTGATTACCGCATCCGTTGTACAATTCTTTAATGCTTGTGCTTCAGACCATCGGGTGCAATAATCAGTCGTCGTCAGAATGTATTTGTGCTGCGCCGACGATGGTGGATTTATCATGCCAATGAAATCAAGACCCCACATTGCAAATGGCTTTACTTCAGTTATGGGCTGTAATGGCATGGCCGGATTCTTCTCCCTTGTTGCAGTGACCTAGCAGGTGTGACAAGTCTTTACATGTTGGTAGGCATCTTTAAAAATGGAGGGCCAATAATACCTTGCTCTAAGTATTTGACAAGCGGTTGCCTGACTTCCGCCATGCCCTGTACCGAATTTAGAATGGAAATGTTCCATTATCATCTTGGCTTCATCATTCCCCACACATCTCAAGTAGATTCCTTCGTGGTTTCTTCTGTAAAGTACTGACCCTTGCAACATGAAACGTTGGCACTTCAGCCGGAAAGCTTGCTTTTGCGTGGAATTCATATGTGCAGGATATCTGTGGTTAATCAGATATGCGGTGATATCGTAATACCACTCCTCTGGAGGAGTGTCTGTCAGCACATATGTTTGTTGCACTAAGCCTAGTCCTTCTATGGCCATCGTCTGAGTTAGGGCCTGCCCTCGAACCAGCTTCATTGGCTGTATCTCGATGTCATACTCTTGGATAGTGGCGACCCACTTTCCTCTCCTTTCTCCAAGCTCATTTTGCATCAAGAGTGTTTTAACGGCTGCATCTGGTACTATGGCGAAAACCTTACTCCTTAAGATATAATGCTTGAATTTCTTGATGGCTTTCACTAGTGCATAGGCTTGTTTCTCAACACTCGGGTACCTTAGTTCGGCATCCCGGAGAGGTGTACTCATGAAAGCTATGGGATGTTCATCCCTTTCTTCTGTTCTTTGAGTAAGTATTGCGGCACAAGAATGTTCTGATGCAAAGGAATACAGATAAAAGGGTCTGGTATAGTCCGGACTAACCAAGACAGGAGCTTCAACTATTGCTTGTTTGATTTCTTCAAAGGCCCCTCTTGTCAGTGTCGTCCACTCGATCTTAGCATTCTTTTTCAACATCTCATTCAAAGGTTTCACTATCTCGGCAAAGCCAGTGATGAACTTTCGGACGAAGTTGATCTTCCCAAAGAAAGATCTTAACTCCTTCTGGCTAGTAGGCAGGTTGATTCTGGAAATTGCCTCAATGCGCTCAGGATCTATTAGAATTCCTCTTTCTGTAATCAAGTGACCCAGCAGCTTGCCTTCGGTAACCCCGAATATACACTTCGTAGGATTTAAAGAAATCCCATACCTTTGGCACCTTTTGAATACATTTTTTAGATCCTCTATATGATCTCCTCTCGTTTTTGAAAATACTGTCAGATCGTCCATATAGATGATTATACATTTCCCAATCAAATCCCTGAAAGCGATGTCCATGGCCCTCTGGAATGTGGCTCGCGCATTAATCAACCCGAAGGGCATCCTCTTGTATGCGAAAGTTCCCCATTTCGTGGTGAAGGCTATCTTTAATCTGTCTTCATATTCAACCAGCACTTGGTTATATCCTGAGTATCCGTCCAAGAAGGACATCATTCTCGATCCATTGACAACTTGTAAGACTTCTTCTAGCGAGGGCAAAGGATAGTTGTCCTTTTCTGAGGCTCGGTTCAGGTTCCGGAAGTCTACACACAGCCCTATTTCCCCGTTCTTCTTTCGAACGGGAACTAGGTTGGCGACCCACGTCGAGTGGCGCACTGGGAATATAATTCCGGCTGAAAGTAGCTTCCTGACCTCTTGATGGATTAGAGGCTCAAGTATTGGATTGACCGGCCTTTGGCGTTGCCTGAACGGCCTACTCTCGGGCTTGAGAGGAATAGTATGCGTGATGATTGAGGTGTCATAGGTCCTCAAATCTTCATAGCTCCATGCTATGATATCCATAAACTCTCTCATGTTCCGGATTATTCCATCCTTCTCCATGGGGGTACAAGCTTTTCCTACACACACATTTCTAACTTCCTCTTTCGTTCCCAAGTTTATCTTTTCATATTGGTCTCCTTCAATCCTTGGGCTTCTGGCTTCTTGGATCTGATCTTGATCAAATATGCGTTCTAACTGTATCATTCCTCTGGGGATGATATTGGTTTTCAAGTTCAGAATACCATCATCGTCTAGCTCGGCTTCTTGTGTTTCTTCCTCATCAATGACTTGTGCAGCAAAGACGTTTGAACTGGTCAGGAATTCCCGAATATGGTCATCATTTTCGAAGACCTGAAAATTTGTGACATTGTCCGGAATGGATGGTATGGACGAGAGTTCCACCGCGAACTGGCTTATAGATTCCATGGCTAGCGGCTCCAATGAACTGGCTGCTTGTGCCAAGGAATTTGCTACTTGATTGTTAGACCGGTTCACTGACTGGATATTGAAAGTGTCAAAGTTCTCAATGAGATCCCATACTCTATTACGGTAGTGAGCCAATCTTTTATTATTGCAGACATATTGCTTCTTTACTTGTCTCACAACTATTTCTGAATCTCCGAGAGTGTGTAGGACTTTTGCTCCTTTCTTTAGTGCCAGTAGTAGTCCATGAATCAATGATTCATACTCTGCTACATTATTTGTGCAGGGGAACTCTAACCTGTGAGCAGCAAGATATGCCTCTCCTCTTGGACTGGTCAATTCGAAGCCGGCTCCAGCTCCTTTCTTGGATCGAGATCCATCGAACCGCAAGGTCCAAATTTGTTCTTGCTGTGATGGGGACAGAGGATGTGCTTCTGTGTTCCCTTCTTGCTCGATCTCTTGTACCATAACGGAGGTAGAACCTCTAGTCTCTCCCTTGTATGAAGGACTTGGCGCTTGTGGCATACTTCTCCAAACTTCTTCCACTGCCTTGTGGCACATTTTACATACAAACTCATAATGTGCAGTGTTGTGTATCCGACACCAATTTGGTAGCAATAAATCGTGGATATGGAGGTGTTCGTGTAATTCTGCTTTCAAGTGAGCACTCCTTAGGACAAAATTTCGGAAACTTTCGAACATTTCCTCGTTATTGTCTTGAAGATCTTGGGGTTCATCCACACAAGTATCAGTAAGGTTGGTTATTTCATTAACCTCGTGGGTTGACCCATGCAACATTAGTACTTCGTTTGCCTTAGGCCTGTAAGAGCCTAAGTTAGTCTCGAGAAATAATATCTTGTTATTCTCGCCATACTCGGTGATCATCAGTTTCAGTCTAGGCGTACTATCAATCCTAATCTGGTTAGGAACTCCCTTCCAAGGTAGCCACATATGGGAAAAGTCCATGGAAATATATCCATTCAATTTTCTTGTCCAATCCCTGCTCAAAAGCATGCCGTAGCCATCTGGAATATCGACCACTGAGATGTCGATACAACTCTGCATCCTTGGGTCTGCGGCCAATTGCATGTGGATATTGTTCAATTCTCGCATCACAGGAACTTCTGTTTTGTCCAACTGGGTGACTTTCTTATTAGTTCTTGCGGGTACAAGTCCTAATCTTTGACAGACCGCCAGTGGCATTACATTGCTTGAGGCACTGGAGTCCACTAGGCAATTGTGTAACATCTTGCCAAATATACGAACGGATAGCAGGAATGGAGCAGGCTTGTCTTTCCCTTGGTAGAATACCACTGGGTGTTTATCTGGATTGTCGACACTTTGACTTTTCTCTTTCTGTGTTCCAGAGACATATTCTGGCTTCTTCGGATTATGCGGCAATTCACTAGCCAGAACTTCTTCTCTAAATATATTGGAGTCCCTCAGAACTTCCTCTTGTGTTAGGTCTCTCTGATTGAGGTCTACTGAAGGAGACTGCGTTCGCGGCCTGCTGTCTGATATCTCCCATTCGGTGACGTTAGTATTGGCTGGAGCGTTGAAGGCTCCTCTACTTGGCACACTTTGAGGAATATTCCTCGGGGCAATAGCTTCAGTTAGACTACCCAAAAGTGTCTCCCTAATTTCAGGAATTCTCATCAATTCTATTAGAGGTAGATTAACTTTTATCTTCTTGAACTCTTCCGATACATATGAGCTCAATCTTTTTAATTCTTCCCTGGGACGATCTTTTGTCTGGGTCTGTGTCTGCTCCACCTGATGGTTCGCTGGTCGCCTTTATTCTGCTTGTGGAACAACAACTTGCCTTGTCCCATTTGATTGAACGTTTTGCTGGTCGGAGGAGGCGACGCATTGGACGCACCTGGATTCGGCGGAGTTTGAAAATTATTAGGAGGAATAGACGAAGTCGAGGGTTCATTTTGGCGGACATTCCTTTGGTATACCCTTGGTGGGTTTCCAGACATTTGTTGAAATGCTTGAACTTCTCTTGTTCCTTCTACTAACATGCTGTTGTGTAATGGTGGAAAACTATACCCATTGTTTGAAGTGGGCTGGTCGGCTGAAGTGTAATTCTCCGTTTCATCTTGATATTGCAATGTTTTTGCCGGACCATTCGCTGAGGCTGGTGGGAATCTTTGACTTGGGGAATATGGTGGATATTCCTGAGATGAAAATCTCACGTTCTCAATTACAAGGGCTTGGTCGTATCTTGGTGCGGGAACTAGCTCATATCCGGTTGCTGGCGGATCTTCCGCTTTTGAATTCAGGACTCTCAAAGACGTTGCGAAGAGGACAAAACCAAACTTGGGGGTCCCCATTTGCAATGGGCCGATGTGTGAAATAGGTCACAACACAGTGACAATGCTTTTTCAATGGAAGATTGGTTATTATCGTCAAATGATTTCAATTGCATTGGTTTAATTCGCCTCCGCATTAATAAAGTTTAAATTATAAAGTTAAAGCCAATCATTTAACTTTATTAATGTGAGCCTAAAGTTAAGTGGGAAAATGAATAGTAAAAGGGGCCCCTCATTCTAAAATACATGAGATATCAAAAAGGCAAAAAAAGAAGGAAGTTTATGTTTTATCCCACATTGGTTAAAAGTATGAATGAGCTCTTATGAGAAGTTTATAAAAGGGTTGCAAGGGGCTCACCTTCAACCATGCTTGGTTTATGCTTGATTATAATTTTTCTCTTGGAGAATTATTGAAAGCTTTGGCTTTCAGCAAGTTTGAGGATGGAAACCCTCGAGCTTGGAGGCAACTTTCAGCAGGTTTGAGGACGAAAACCCTCGAGCTTGGAGGCAGTGGACGGAAACCCATTGCCTGTTGGAGATATTACTCAAGTGTCTCACTTTGTGCTTCAAATTCATATTTTGTTGTATTTTCCACTGAAGATTTTAAGGAAATATTCATATTTAATTTCAGATCTTTATTTCAGTTTGATGTTAGATGATTTTCAGTATAATCTGATGGATAAATAGAAATCAGTTTGCATGCAAATTGTTTCTTACATTTTCTAGGGAAGATTTGGGAAAAAATTAGGGCAAAAATCCATAGGGGATCTTTCACTAATAAAGACGAGAAACGATTTCCAAGAGATCATGAATTAGTAGAGGAGAGAGTTAGGTCACTACGGATAAGAGAACGAAGAGAAGAAGGGAGAAGATTGTAGGGAATCGCCAAAGACACTAAAGGGTTCTTGACAGAAATCTTGGGCCCATTGTGGAGTAAGAGTCGAAGCGTCTGTGTCAGTTGTAGTTGGGAGGAGAGGAAAACCTTTACGATTGAAGAAAATACGAAGGGAGAGTGGGAGGAAATAGTAAGACAACTACCACTCCCTAACGAAGTGTACAAAGATCTTTCTGACCAAGTGGAAAAACTGTTTGTACCATCAACATCAAATGAAGAGGAGGGAGAAGGAGAGCGTAGAGATGAATCGATTGAAGCATATGAAAACAACATACACCACAGTAAAGAACTATTAATTTTAGAAGAACCAAGAATTGGAGGAACTGAGTCGAAGACGCCTAGACAAAGAGAGTATAGAAATGATCTTGAGGGCAACCCAAGTGCAAGGAACGTTGAAGCAGGACAAGTAGAGGACTCTTATGTGGTCAAGAGTGCATGTGAGGCAACAAAACGTACAGATCAAAACTGTCGAACTAGCTTTGAGGCACAAAGGGTGCATCAAGCAAGAAGCATGGTGACTCCCCTAGCAAGTTCTAGTGTGGAGAGGCAAAAACTCCCGAAGTTAACAGGGAATGGATCGAAGGATCCTGTACATCATTGCAAGACATGCAAAACAATATGGATAGTAAGCAGTCAGGAGGGTAAAGCCTATTGGTTGAGAGCATTTCCAACAACCCTATAGGGCATGGCAATAAACTGGTTTACAAAACTTGAAGCAAACTCCACAACCTCTTGGGATGCATTGAAAAAACATTTGAGGCATAATTTAAATTGCTTTGGGACGATAATGAAATCATAGCAGCAATCTATAACACAAAACAAGGAAAACATGAAAATGTGAGAGCCTATAATCGTAGGCTCAAAGAACTTTTGGTGAAACTAGAAAATTAACCTGTCGATGGATTAAAGAAGTGATGGTTCATTGAAGGATTGATTCCTTCACTGCTGAAGAAAATGAAAGTGGTGCTTCTGCCCTCTTATGTCAATGCATATAATCGAGCTATGGACATAGAAATTGAAGATAAAACATCCTCTCAAATGAAGTGGAAGACAAAGGAATACGACAACACAAAACATAATAGTGATAGTAAACTAGAGACGGTCCAAGCCTTGTGAAGGGACATGATGAGGATGACGAAATAACTAAAAGTGGAGAAAGGAATTACCAATGAAAATAAAGAATTATGGTGTACCAAATGCAAAGTTGAAGGTCATGCTAAAGCAAACTGTCCTAAAAAGTAGTTTTGTGACATCTCCCAAGTTATGGGACATCACATCAAGGACTGCCCATATAATCTCAAGACAACAAGCACACAAGTGCTCTTCACACAAAGGAACAATCAACCCCGCCAAACACACCACCAAACCCACATAACAACAACACTAATGCATCCCTTGGCAGATATTGCAAAAAGTGAGGAAACAACAATCGGTTTAACAGTGACTGAGAACTAGAATTCAATATGATGCCAAAGGAATACTTATGATCCAATGCTGTAAATGCAATGAATGGGGAAATTTTGCCAAGGATTGTCAAAATAATCAAAACAAGACTAGGATGTTATGCAAGTGGTGTGGACCGTGCGATCACAAAGACATTGATTGTCTCAAACAAAAAGGTAGCATTAATATGCTAGACATAGAAGAACAAGACGAGGCAGTAGTGGCCATCACCCAAGCACAAATGAAGAAGGCCACATACCCATACCCTTGTATGGAGAAAGAACAACTCCGAGAAGAAAAAGTAGAAGTGGAGCAAGCCATGTTAAAGGAATAGAGGACTTCCAATGAAACCGCAAGTACCTCTATGCGGTTGGAGCTTTCAAAAAATATTGTACAAGTGTTGCAAATGACTATACCTATAAGGATAACAAACCATCGACAAAGTATGCCACAACTAAGAGTGGCAATCCCCAATTCAATGGATGATGACCAAAATCAAAATCAATAATGTAAAAGTTCAAACATAATAATAGAACCACCATCATAGGGAAAGCAAGTCATTGACCCGATGTTGTTGATAGTAAACATAGGTAAGAAACTAGCAATTGTGGAGATGTAGATCTTAGGAAAAACCCTCATAAATACAATTGTTGATAGAGGATCATGAGTAAACGTATTGCTTGAAGATACATGGAAATGTCTCGGGAAACCAACCCTTTGGCCATCGACCTTCCAATTGGTAGTAGCAAATCAACATGGAATCAAACCGTTGGGAACATTAATGGCACAAATGGTAACAATTGAGACCCAACAATTTTTGCTAAATCTCATGCTTATTCCTCTACAAAAGAAAGCATACGATGCATTGTCAGAGAGAGAATGGCTCGTAGAAGCCAAGGTAGATCATAACTAGAAAGGAAACATCCTCTTGATAGAGAACAAGGAGAAAAATTATGTTATCGACTGGAGAAACTAGGCATTGAGTGAGGAGATTTCTTCTTCCGATTTAGAGTTAGAGGGAGGAGAAATAGGGGAAGAAGAAGAAAGAAGGTTCATGGAACCTACTGACGAGGGGGTACTCGATCTCCAACATTGCTTGGAGGACGAAACAAGTTCTCTAAATGGACTTTTTCATTGGCAATTGGAAAACTATGAAATATTCCAATTAGAGTGCAATATGTTATGAATTGGGGAAATTGAAGAAGAAAATGATCAAACAATAACAAGTCAGACATTTCCAACACCGGTTCACACCCCCCGCCCCCCCCTTTCAATGTTCCCTTGAGTCCAACAATTGGTATCATAATATGAGTACAAAGGAGTTGCCAGATTAGATGATATGCCAACCCATAACTTTGAATGAAATAAAATGATCAAGCATGAGGAACGCACAATGAACAAATTAAATCTGGGAGATAGATATAACCCTCAAGTGATTATGGTGGGAGATGATTGGGACCCAATACTCAAAGTGGCGGCATTAAAAATTTGCATGTTGTATAAATATGCCTTCTCTTGGACATACAAAGATATGAAGGGAGTACCACCAAAACTATGCACACACAAAATACCTTTAGTACTAGGAGCACAACCAATATGAAAACAACTGTATAAAATGAACAAAAACTATGTAGTGAAAGTGCAAGAAGAAATAGAGAAGATGCTGGAGGCAGAAATAATCTTCATAGTGGAGACCAGTGATTAGGTCTCCTCAATTGTCATATCACTCAAAAAGAGTTTGAACCAATGCAGGTATGTGTAAATTTCAAAAGCCTAAAGTAGTCACTATTAAGGACCTGTTTCCAATCCCCTTCACCGATTCAATCGTAGAAGAAGTTGCGGAACATGAAATCTACTCTTTCATGGACGATTTCTCTAGATATAACCAAATCAATATTGCAGAAGAAGATAAAGTAAAAACTAAATTTGTAGTAGAAGAGGGAATATATGCATACAATTGGATGTCATTCGAACTATGTAATGATTTGGCTACATTTTAGAGGATAATCCTCTACATCTTTGATTAGATGTTGGTAGGAAATTTTAAAGTGTTCATGGGTGATTGTTCAATATATAGTGACTAAGAAACACACCTGAAGGCTTTGGAAGAATGTATGGAATGATGTAGATCTGCATTGTTGTCCCTATATCCGAAGAAGTGCTGATTCATGTACTCCCACACAAATTACTAGGACACATAGTCTGCAAAGCAAGGTTAAAAACATACCCAAATAAAATAAATGATCGTACAGATGGAGGCACCAAGGGATGTAACAGGAGTGAAATTCTTCTTGGGTCATGTTGGCTACTATCGATGCTTCATAAAGAATTTCACTCAGATATCTTACTTGCTAGATATGCTTACATGGAATGGCCAAACATTTACATGGATAGAGGATCAAGAGAAGGCATTCAATTAACTAAAGGTACGCCTAATTTGTTCTCCCATTCTAGCATACCCAAATTGGGACAAAGAGTTTCACGTACATATGGATGCATAAAACTTCACCATTGGAACAACATTAGCACAAGTGGCACCACATGGGTGTAATGTCCCCTTTTCAGTGATGACCTTGTTGTGAATTGTTAGCCTATTTTTGGAAATTTGTAGGCTATTCAGTTAAGCAAATTAGGATTTCTAGTGTTTCCTGCTCAACTTGGTTTACTGTGGTTTTGTGTGTTCTTACTATTTTTAGCAGTGGTTATTTTTAGTAAGTCTATTTTTGGCAGTATCTTCATCAACAGTGTTGTGCAGTTCATTATCCAGATTTTGGTAATATCTCAGTTTCTAGTTTGATGGTGGTTTGTTCCTTGGACTAAGTTTCATACTTAGTTAAAAATGTGTTCTGGAGTTGTACCCCATGCCTAGCTTAATGACTTTAAGTTGTTTTTAAGTTGGGGCCATAAAGTAAGATACATTTAATATTTTGTTGTACCCAAACCAAATTTTTTGCTTCATTAAGGCATTTTGCTTAAAATGGTCTAAACCTTGTAAAAATAAGGTCAAAACTCAGTTTTTGGGCAAATAAAGTATGGGCTTTTAGTCAGTGTGATGCTAGGAAGATATTGGCAAAATTTGAAATTTTTGAAAATCAGGGTTTCTGAACTCCAGTTTTAACTCAAAACCCTAAAAAATAGGAACTTGTTAGAATTGGCTGAAATTAATTTTTGATTAGCTTATTTCACATCATGATCACAGTGGTGAAGTCAGTTTCAGTTAAAAGTCAGTTTGAGGCTGGTGGGTAGTTTTCACTTTTTCAGGAGAAAAGTTAGGACCTCCGAGGTCGTCCATGGCAGTTGGCCAGTACCAGGTATCAATATATAAGCGTGGAACTCAAAGCAGAACACTCTATGGTGAAAGATGTTGAAAATTATGCTTTTTGACGGAGGGGATTTTCAGATTGGCAAAACATGCTAAAATATTCTAAGTCTGGGAACTTTTCACTATGTAACGTAGTAGAAACTTGCGCAATCAACATGCAAATCAACTTTACAGTGTCCTTACATGTGAAAATGATGAAGAATAGTCATACACACACCTCGACAGTCACATCACTTCGACATGGTCAAACTCAGCAGCATATACGGTGTTTGTAAAGCACAAAATGGTGAAAATCAGTGAATTGAGAGCAAATCTGCGCCCCTGTAACCCAGGGGCACCCTTCCATTTGAAGGTCAAGATTTAATTGCTTTGGATGGAGAATACATTCATTGTGTTTAGTTTTCAGTCAGCTTTTCGACTAGCCATGGAGCAAGGTCATCTGAGTTATAGAACTCCGACAAACGAAGACGGAAGCAGAGACTACGAAGGATGTATTTCACATGGAAGCAGTCTAGAAATGCAGATTTGTGCCCTTGTAGCCCAGGGGCGCCCTTCTTTTTAAAGGTCAAGATCTAAATGCACGTGTTTGCTAATGGATTCAATCTTTGTAGAATTAGTTTGGCTTTTCAACAAACTATCAAGCGGGGGCGTATTTAGTGTCGAACTTCGGTTATTAGTGCCAGAAGCTGAAGCTGCAAACAGGATATGTGTGATCAAAGATTGCTAGTAGATGGTTTGAGCGCCCTTGTAGCCCAGGGGCACCCTTGAATATGACTCCTCAGATGGATGAAATTATAGTGGAGGTCTTCCTGAGATCTTTTCCAGCTTAGTCCAGCTTTGCAACGCAGCAGTTTGCGAGATGATCCGATTTTCTGAGAGATCATGACAGAGGTTCCACCAAGCACGTAAAACAGAGGATGGTGAAGCATAGCTACACAAAGCTACACATCTGTAGGCTAGGGGCGCCCAACCTTTAGGCCTGACAGATGGGGTTATTTGCAATTGCAATCTTCACAAGACTTGTGTGCAATTACTCCAGCCATTCAACGAGATCAACCATCAGCCTCCGGGATTTGGCGAATGCTCGTACGTGCGAGGTCAAGGTGGCAATGCTGTAAAGTGGAGGTGGTTGAAGACAGTTCAAAAAATGACCAAGTATAAAGTAGAATTTTCCTTGAAAAAGGCGATTCTCTTTTAAGGGCCTTAGAAGCAGTTTTTTGGCTTCGTCATCTCCAAGAACATCTCTTGCAAGTTGACCAAACTGTACAAAGAGACATACGACACGCGAATCGGAGCATTCCGGCTCTCGGTATCAAGGGTCAAAGTATGGTGTTCGGATGAAAGTGACACTTTTATCAGAATGGTGTTTGCATCTTCACAAGCCAGGGGTGCCCATCTTTTTGGGGTTCCTGATTCAGTTTGCAGATACCTCACATACAGTCATTGGATGCAGAATACTTCCAGTCACACAATGAATCCACTATCCAGTCAACAGGGTTCATCATTCACCGTCAATAGCAGTTTGAAGCATTAGAAGGCAATACAGAGAAATGGCTAAGTCTGGAATCAATGCATCAATTTAATCAGAGGTGCCTAATTTTCTAAGGTGTCAGATGATGATTTTAACAGTTCTTGCTCCTAGCAGACATTTCATCCTTATCATGCAGGCTTTGCAGTGGATATCTCAGCACGGCCGCAAGATCTTTCAATCATCTGGAAATCAGAGTTGAACATGGTCAGATATAATTTCGTAATTAGCTTTAAAATAGGAGATTCTCAAAAATCTCATAACTCTTGCAGATGGATGCCTAAAAGATCAAAATTTGATGTTTTAGAATCAGTGAAGTGTGTTGAGCACAACAAGATGCTATTTTTGGCAAAATGATAAATTTTTTTTTTGCATGCAGAGCATTTAAAAGTGACGAATTTCTTTAAAGATAAATATTGGCGCCACTTTTAGTTCTTTGCAAGTTTTGAAATTAAAATATTAGTTTTAGTCTAAAGACTCAGAGACAGTGGCAATTCAGCTGGTAAGAGGCCAATCGAATTCCTTCTTCGCAATTAGGGTTTATGCATGCATGATGGTATGAATTTATCTATTTAACCAAGCATGGCGTCTTTTCTCATTCACACAGCTTTGAAAGTTCGAATTTCTTCAAGAGATTAGCGAATTTTAATCAAATGATCAAGCTCGAAGGCTATAGGTAAATTCTTTTGCAGGTTTAAGTCCAGATTCAACATCAGATTCAAGGCAGAGTGGCGATTTTGAAGGAAGAAGACAAAAAAAATTAAAATAATTAAAAATGTCTTTTTCTCTTCTATATTTCTTCCATCTTCTCGTCTTAAATTCTCTTGCATGTTTAAAGTGTTGGAAAATTTTGGTGAAACAAAGTATCTGGGTTGATTCAGAAGAGCTTTCTCAACAAAACCCATGTGCTAGAATTTTTTAGGAAAATTTGTTCCAGAACATCTGTTCTCGACGCCTTAATTTTCTCAACCGAATTTCTTTTGCATGGCTGAGTAAAGGTCAAATTTTTACATTTTTGACGTTCTGGGTTGTCTTAGAATCACTTGCTAGATAAAACCCATATCTCATATTTTTTCGTACAAATTCTCATCCGACAAGCTATTTTTAGTCTCAGCAGGCTATTTTTGGCTTTCCAGAAAAGTTGTCAGAATATAGCTGTGTTCACATTCAGCAGGCAAGTTTTTCAGAATGCAGTTCACTCAGCTCGAATTCAAGACCAAGTCAGTCTTAGCTCATAACTTCATCAGGACAGTTGATACAAATCTACATAAGGTATTGCCAGAAGTAGTTTTGGATCCACTTAAGATCAGGGATTCGGTTATCAAGAACACTCAGCAATCTGGTTTACTTGAGGCCGCTTCCATACCTATTTCAATGCATTGCGTGGAGTTTGTAATATCTTGCATCAAGCATTACAATTCCGCTACACGAGAGATACGGTCAATAGATGGGCGTGTCATATGCAGTCTAAAACCCCTTGATATCGAGTGAAGTCTGGATACTCCTCAACATCCAGATGGGTTGGTTATTTCCATGAGTCAGAGCTCAATGCGGAATTGGATAAATGTCAGAATAAGATGACGGAGAGGTGGCTAAAACAAAAGAAGAACAAGTTGCCGAACAACTTGGGTCGTGGCAAGTGCAAGGATGAATATGGTATTCTGATTACACTGCTTAATCGTGTCTCAGGTCATGTAGATGCAAACAAATTTCACCCGTGGATGTATTATATCATTGGTAGAATCATCTCTGGGCAAGAGCATTATGATTGGGCATCCTTCATCAACGATGCTATTCACGAGCAAATCACCGGTTTCTTAGTTGCGCATCAATTTCATATGTGTTCTTACCTTGTGTACTTGATTGCTTATCAAAATCAATTTAACAGGTTGAACACGATGGGCATACTCAGTGTACAAAAAGTCTATTGTTATTATGACCAGCTTGAGTTCACTAAAGCTGAAAGTCATTTTAAACGTGTGCAGGAGGCTTTCTTGACATATACAGTGAGAAACTTGGATCGGGAGTTGCACATTTGCATCTTGACAGTTGCTAGGGCAGCAATGAAGAATTGGGTAGATTGGTACATTTAGTTTCCTACATACACCTATATCCGTGTCTATGGATACATAGGAAAATCAACCATGTTACCACGTTATCCTTCGGATAAAACAATATTCATGGAGTTCTTGAGGCAATTGTATGAAGTTCACAAATGTTTGCGCAACAAGTGTAAACCAATTGTTGAGTTTCCTTTGCAGTTTGGGATGTATTGGTGTAAGATGGCAGTTGATGCTAAGGTTGCAGGTCAAGAGTTAGAAAATTACAAACCCAAGTACCTGGTTGATACACGCACATATGATCGTTGGGGTCATTATGCAACTCGCCTTGGTAATCTCTCTTATCACAAACCTACGATGGAAGATTACTAGGTGAATTGCGAGGATGATTTCGAGGTTCGCAGATGTAGCTATAGCAGGTTCTCTCTTCCGTAGATTTTTGTTTTTTTGGCAGAAGATGTGGAAGGATTGTCAGAGGATGAGGGAGATACACTTCCTCAGTTTTACAGAGAGCAGGTTGATGGACAACCACTGCCGTTAGTGAACTGGTATGGCAAGGAGTTCACATCAGTGAAGGAGAGATCGAGCAGGGTCATCTAGAATAGTATGCTTTATTTAAAAAGCAGAAGGTTGAGAAAGGTATCCGTGCCTAGAGTAGAGCCGCCACCAGAAGGAGATATACTACCCTCCTCATCAAAGCCGAAGCAGAAGAAGAGGAGTAACCTTCCTAGGAAGAATCCAACGCTTAGTAACACAAAGGGAAAAGCACCTGTTACGATTCCACATATAGAGCCTGTTGTAGAAGTTGCTCTGTGTTCACCACAACCTGAGGTTCAGCCACATTTACCGTCGCCAACACTAGAGCAGCCTCTAATTCAAATTCACATTGATTTGGATGTGAATTCACCTCCTCACAACGACCCTTCTATGCATTCACTTTCATCAGATCCTCCTATGACCAGTACAAATCATTCCAGTGGGATTAGTTGGGATTCGTCTTGGCTTGAGAGTCAACTGGGAAGAAAAAGGAGATAGCCATCTTATATACTTGATCATTCAGATTTTGATCATGACCATCAAGATGTGCCTGAAAAGAGGATCAAGAAACAAATCCTTATTGGGAGGAGTGCAGATAAGGAAATCATTGTTGAGACTGCTACACCTCCAGAAGATAAGAGTCTAGATGAGATGGAAGCTCAAGACTTTGAAGTTATCATAGTCCACTTTGGTAAAAGTACTCGTCAGACGGACATTGACCTCTTACAGGTTGCTATTGATAGTGCCAGGGATAGGATGGTGAAGATAAATCAGCCCTCAAGGCTGAAATACAACAGCTTCGCCAGTACATTTCTAGCCTTGTACATAGGACAGGGGATGTTGTCATCGTGCTTCCACATATGTTAGAACCACCAACAGAACAGGGTCAGATTGATCACTTGGTTGCATATGGCTAGCGGTTGGATGAGTGGGAGGAGGAATTCATTGCTAGAGGCCGCCTTGTACTTTCAAAGTTGTACCAATTGCGGTATAATGCATGCGAGCTTCGTCTACGACTTCAGGAGGAGGAGCATGATTTGGCCATTAGTAGACCCAGGGATGAGATTCTGATTGCTAACCTGGGAATGTCATTTGACTCAGTCACAAATGCAAAGGACAAGGAAGATGTCTACGTTTGGAGAACACAGTTAATCTTCAAGGCTAAGATAGAAGAGACTATAGCATCTGAGTTGGCTGAGAGCAGAGAGCATGTTACCGGTGCACTCCACTATGTGAGAAACTGTGTCTCAATTACCATGCTTGTATCAGCGTGTGGGTGGTGACTATGTTGAGCTTACTAATGTTCAATTAGAGCTCCAAGCACTTATTCACAATATTTTCAGTGGTGAGACCATTGGCTGCAAGATGGATCAGCTTACAGTCATGTCAACATTGTTTGATAAGGTGACCAGGAGTAAGGGTGAGTTCTAGTGTCAGATAACTAGTGGAGAAGACATGCTGCATAAACATGGGATTCTTCGCCAGAGCTTCAGTTCCCTAGAGGGTGATGCAGTCAACAACTTCGTGGATGGCTTAATTGCTCGAGATCAGGGCCAGTAAACTTCAGTTTAAGGCGTACCACCTTTTCCAAAATAGACATTAGACACAAGAGTTAAACTCAATGCCTCTTTTTGAGTTAACTTGTTGTTACACATTGCATGCCATGTCTTTCTTGGAAACATCTACAAACACTTGGAGTTTAGATTAGATCTTTCAGTTAACTGATGATAGTTTTCCAGTTAACTTGCTTTGAATAAGGACGTGCATGTTTGCACCTTGTCCATTTAGATTAGACGTTTCAGTTAACTGATGATAGTTTCCTAGTTAACTATATAGTTTCATTCAATTAGGGTTTAGGAATAAGATCTTGCATGTCTTGCAAGACTGTAGTTGACTCAAGGTGATTTTAGGGTTGCCTACACCTTGAAGTCTATAAATAAGAGCGTTCAGCTCATTTGTAATTTAACTTTTGCTTGATAGCATACATGCTGTGCCTACCTTGCTTGTAGTATTGCTATTATTGTATCTGTTCAAGAGTGATTGCTGTTGTAATAAATAGTTGTGCCTACCTTGCCTTCATGTTATTATCATGGTGTTTATTCAATCTTAGTTAAATGGGGTTGTTGGTTTGATCGTTATTGCATGCGTGTTTCGTCTATACAATATACTGTCCTAGTTGCTTACCTTATGTTTTGTTTATCATGAGCCTATTCAAAAGAGCAAATAGTTGTGCCCACCTTACCTTCACGTTGTGAATCTGTACTCAAAACTTATCGTTTGATGTGTGTGATAGTAGACTCATTCAGCTAAGCAGATAGTTGCGCCTACCTTGCCTTCATGTTGTGAAGCTATACTCGGTTTACCGTATATTTGTTTGTTTAGATAAGCTTCTTCCCAGATAAGCAAATAGTTGTGCCTCCCTTGCCTTCATGTTGTGAGCCCGCACCTGAAGTTTATCGTGTAATACATTCCTGCTCCATTTTCTCATGCTTTGTTTCTTGAGGAAACTGGATAGATTGAAAGAAGTTAGCTTAGTTGTAGTTAGATGATCTGCGAAACAAGAAAATCCTTAGCTGCAACGTTCAAGGTTTTCTTAACCTTGTGCCTCTACTAGTTGAGAACAAAAAGATAGGATTTAGATTACTTTTCTATTCCATGCATTCCAACACAACGAGGGAGCTTCCCCTCCTAATTTGAAGAGCACTCATTATGCAGTGTGCATAGCTGTCCGTACAAACTTACACTCCAGAGGTGTTAATTTTTACGCCAACATATTTTATTAAATGTTTATTCATTATCTAGAGTGGGATGACTTGAAGGTGTGGAATAAAGAGTTTATTTGATATTTTAAATGAAGCCTTTTTGGAGATTGGCGTCCCTTTTGGGAAAAGGAAGAGTTTCTTTGGAAGTTCAAATGTTTCATCTTCTCCTGGTAAAAGCTTATATATTGGCGCTTTGCTCTTGGTATGGTATCTTGGAAATTGGAAAGTAAAGTTATGCTGTTGGTTTGAATCTAGAACCTGGCTAAGGGGAAGTTTAGCAATTTCAATCCATTCTTCGAGCCTGAAACTATGGCTCACTAGGTGGATCATTATGGCTGTATTTCACTTGAAATACAGATGAAGCTTCAATTTGATAGAATCGAACAGGTTGCTGATGTAAAGCCTGTTTTTGCAAGTCGCTGATTTGGCTTGGCTGAAGCTATTTTCTATTCATAGCTTCAACATTGATTTTGGTTTCGTTTTGGGTGTTGGCCCAAGCTGTTCTACTGTGGAGGGCGCCCCTTCCTACAAATTTGCAGATTTAATTATCGAGTTCCTGATTTTTAAGAGCAAGTCGACTTCCTTGAGGGGCCATACCATTTGGTACTTGCATTGGAAATCGTGCCTGCTGTTTTCACCTGTTTTTGGCTCGAGTTTCCATTGGAGTTTGGATGCCTAGCTTCCAGCTGTTGATCGATTGTGGTATGGAAGCATTCAGAGCTGTTTCAGAGGAGTTTCGTCCAAATTGGTGAATCTATAGCTTGCTGGTCTGATTTTCTGTACCTTCTGTTTCTGATCAGATTAGTTAAGTTTTATTATTATGTTGTTTTGAGCTTCATTCATTCACCTATTCAAGTTGTAAACGTTAGAGGAAGTGATACTCTAACCATTGCTTACTTTGAGAATTCTTGGTTGATATATTGCAGCTGTTTAGTAGTTGTTTGTAAGCTGATTACTAGTACTAACAACAATTTGTTTACTTGCTGCAATTTACTTTGTTGTTTTCCCCCCACGAAAATAAAGTGGTTGTGTGGGTTGTATATCCCCCATAGTTTAAGTGGAAGTGAGGTTAATTGGCTGGCTTGCCGCCTTTAAATGTTTGTAATAATCACACCCACGAAATAAGTGGAGTATTCCCACCGCTTGTGGATGCTTGCATCAGCAGAAAAAGTTGTATTTCAGTTTAATAGCTAGCACTCCACCATATGTTAGCACCTCGCCTTGCAAAAGGATTTTGCGTGCACATTCTTGGTGTCGAGTTTAGCTCTTTATTTTCAGTTGTTATCAAGTTATTAGATCCTAGGGATCCTCTGACCATATGCCTGCCCCTCTCCTTAAATGGTTTTAGGGCGCATTCTTGGTTAGAGTTGTTTCAGCTGTGTTTTGGTTTAGAGCTAATTCTTAACGGGTGTATGATTTGCATTGTTGTGACTGAAAATTAAAGGAAAAAATTAAGGGGTATATTTCAATGGGTTAGACCATCTTGTTTTTTTTACCAGTTGACTATTAGCGAAGGCCGAACATAACTACAACACAACCGAAAGGGAACTGCGAAGAATGGTATACTTTGTATAAAAGTTTCAACATTACCTCTTGGCAACACCTTTTACATTCTATGTGGACCACCAAGCACTAATGTATATGGTCAATAAACCAATCATTCAAGGTCAGGTAAGTCAATTGTTGTTGCTACTGCAATAATTTACAATCACCATCATTGCACGACCAAGGAAGAGCCATGTTATAGTAGATCAACTATCAAGAATAAAATTGGGTGAACCACTTGAAGGCATGAACAAAGATTTCTCTGATGCCCACTTATTCCAAATAGTGACATTGCCTCTTTGGTACAAGCAAATTGGAGAGTATCTCTCTACATCAACATTCCCGAGAGATATCCTACTTGCAAAAAGAAGAAAATTAGCCTTGAGAAGTAGAATATTCCAATTTATAAATGGACTACTATATATAATGGGATCCGATCACATCCTTAGATGATGTGTGATGCAAGAGGAGATAAAAGGTGTACTCGAGGAAGCACATGAGGGATTGGCAAGAGGCCATATGGGACCGAATGCTACAACTTAGAAGGTTCTCCTAGCGGGTCTTTGGTGGCCAACATTGCATACGGATGCGCGAGAATGGGTAGTTGGATGTGACACCTACTAGAGGGTAGGTAAACCATTAAAAAGGAATTATATGCCACTCTCTCCATTGCAGCTACAGGAACTCTTCAAGAGGTGAGGATTGGACTTTATTGGCCCACTTAAGGTCAGCCAATTGTGCAAATGCAAATACATAGTGGTAGCCATTGAGTATCTAACCAAGTTGGCATAAGCCAGATCACTACCTGACAAACAACACTTCATATGACGAGGTTCATTTATGAACAAATTGTCACAAGGTACGGTATTCCTATTCAAATCACTAGTGATTAAGGAGGCCATTTTGTCAACCATGTCATTCGACTAGTGATGGCAGAGTTTCGAATTTTCCATACACTCTCAGGCACATACCATCCAAGAGTAGATAACTTGTTAAAGTCAACAAACAAAGTACTCATCTTGATCATTCATAAGTCATGTGGCATCGAAGAAATAGATTGGGAGGAAAAATTACCGATTGTACTATGGGCTTACATAACATTGTACAAGCTAATTGTAATGTCCCCTTTTAGTTAACCTTAGAGAATAATTAAATGATTAAAATTAGGTTGTTAAAATAAAAAAATAAATTAAAAGACGACTAATTTTAATTATTTAAAAAATTCATAAAATTAATTAATTAATTAAATTTTAAATAGTCCCAAGCTTCTCGAAACTATTTATATTGAATTAATTAAATTTTGAACTTTGGTTATTTTAAAGTAACTTTATTTTATGTTAATGGAATATTTTTTAAGTGGGTCACTTTATGAGTGGGAATATAAAATAAGATATTATAAAGTCACTTTATGAGCAGAAAGAAATTAATATTTAAAAGGTGATTTTTATAATTGATTTTCCAAAACGTTCCAAGAGGGTTTAAAAAGGAGATCCGAGAGATCATTTGCACATTCTTGACTTGTTATTTGCTTGGAGAGCTTTGAGAGTTTCTGCTTTCAGTTCAACAAACCCTAGGACTAAAACCCTGAAGAGCACAAAAGATTTACTGAGAGGGGTTGGGGGCGGGGGGTGAATCAGTAAATCAAAACAATCTTTTATTTTTAAACTTTTCAACAATCTTAAACTTATATCAAGATCAACTTCTGATATGAATCAATGAAAACAAGTTGAGACCACTTTATTGAATTGATTAAATGATTTTTACAAATGGAAGTAGGCACCAACCTCCTTGATTTACAAATGAAATGATTTTGTAGGCTACAACCTACAAGGAACACCAACTCCTTTACAATTTTAGTAGGCACCAACCTACAAGGAGCACCAACCCCTAATGCAAGGCACCAACCTTGACTTGATGGATGAAGGTAAATGACTTCAATCAGATCTGTACTCTCTCAATCCGCCAATCTGCCTTTGTGATGAAAGATCTCACACTGAGCCCACACAAGAAGATGGGTTTCTGATTTTAACCACCTAAAACTTCACAACCAGATTTTCAAATCTGAAATGAACCATATATGTATATATTGCTCAACTGTTGCAACCTTTTGAAAGGGATTGATTGCATCTTTTAAAATCTGCCAGTTTGCTTAATCATACCTTTTCATATTTTCCTTTTAATAAATCTGTTTTGAAATGAGTCGTTTTTTTTCAAGAACTAATCCATATCACTTCAGAAAACAAAGTTGCATCTCTTTAGAAAAGTCGTATCATTTCAGAACCTAATCGTATTTCGTTAGAAGAATAATCGCATCATTCCATTAATATCTTTTCATTAGTGCATCTTTTTTTTTTAATATTCATCATATCACTTCAAGAAAGAATCATGTCCATTGATAGTGAGCATTGTTAATATCTCTTAATAAAATCGCTTTAAAACAAATCGTTTTTTTTGTTCAGATGAAGCGCTTGCATCTCCTTTTTAATGACACGCATCACTTGATGAATCAATGCGATTAGCATTTTGTTTTACTTGTGAAATGAATCGTATTTTTTAGAGAATCGTGTCTCTTTGTTAAGTTGTATCTTCCAAAAACTGCATATCATTAATATTAGTTAACATTTGTTTATCTTTCTAAAGGATATTACTTTACTAAAGTAGTGATGTGTTTCTTCAAGCATGTCGATACTTTATTCCTTTTCTTTCACATTTCACAAAATCAACAATAATTTCTTCTTTTGATGTCTTCTTAACACGTTCTTTAGAATCGGTGTTATTCAGATTTGCATATTTGTATTTTCTAAATCTGTTCTTATTTTTCTTTCTTTCTCAGAATTCTGTTGCTTTCTCTAAATCTTTTGAATCTCAAGAAGATAATCCTATGGCACAAGAATATGTTATCTTCAATCATGCTAATTTTCATGCTTTACCTTGACATCAATGACAATATTTCCAACAAACCCTTGGGTTCTTTCTTGGTTTTGTGGAAGAAAACCCACTTGGCCAATCCTTGGTGAATTCATAGAGGGTTCGTAGGTGTGTAGATTTGAAGGAGTTTGTGTGAGATTTTTTTTAAAAATAATTACCTTTCCGAAAGACACAAATTTATAGGTTTGCTAGGTGTGCAAGTACAAATTCATTAAATTTGCAAGCAAACAATATTTTTTTTATTGTGATGTGTGCACCAATGAAGATTCAGAAAATATTGGTGTTGTGGGTGCAAGTGAGTTTGGACAGAGTTTGTGCAGTGTATGCAAGGGTGAAATTATAGATATAATAATACTTATTTGTTGCCGAGTCCTTAACTTAGCCATACCATGCTAAGCCCAGACAAGGGAACCGTACCATTCGAAACATCAAGCAAAGTAGGCGATGCTTTGTTGAAGGCTTAAAAGCCTTCAAAAGACTTCCACGCCTCTCTTAGTGGGCCCAATCAACTAGTTGTAGACTTGCAGTTGTAAAAAAGAGGGTCATATCATTACATGAGGCTGCTGTTGTAAGGAGGGAGCCATACTTGCAAAGAGGAGCCATACAAGCCTAAGAAAAGAGCAAGGGGAGATGGCTATTGGTCGGTTGACTAGTCAATGGACTAGGGTAGCAATTTATTAGTTAAATATCTAGTTTTCATTGTTGACCTTTTGCTGTATGTAATTCCTTGAAGACATACCTCTATAACAACAATACTCTTAAGTTATTAAAAATATTATTTAGGCTGAATACAAATGCAATAAATTTGGTATAAACGAAGTGTTATTAATGCTTGGATTTGAGGATTCATTGTTATGATACTTATTTATATATTCATTCAAAAACAAAGTGAAAACAATCTCATGCCAGCTTAATACAAACTGTTTGATGAAATTTCTTGTCAATAAAACCGTGGAAAATTTGCAAAAATTTTGGAGAAATTTGGTTTAGATTATTACAAAACTCCTTCAAATTTGCACACTTTGCAAACCTTATATAAATTTGCCAAGGATTGGCCAAGTGGGTTTTTGCCCACAAAGCCAAGAAAGAACCCAAGGGTTTTCGTCCTAAGGTTTGTTGAACCGAAAGCAAAAGCTCTCAAAGCTCTCCATGCAAATAACAAGTCAAGAATGTGCAAATGAGCTCTCAAATCTCCTTTTCAAACCCTCTTGGAACGTTCCAAAAAGTCAATTATAAAAATCACCTTTTAAATATTAACTTCTTTCTGCTCATAAAGTGACCCACTTAAAAGATATTCCATTGACATAAAATAAAGTCACTTTAAAATAACCAAGCTTCAACATTTAATTAATTAAATATAAATAATCTTGAGAAGCTTAGGACTATTTAAAATTTAATTAATTAATTATTTTTATGACCTTTTTAAATAATTAAAATTAGTTGTCTTTTAATTTATTCTTTTTTTTTGTACAACTTAATTTTAATCATTCAATTATTCTCCAAGGTCAACTAAAAGGGGGACATTACAAGTTTGTGTGAGAAATTGTTTGAAAATATCTATCTTTCCAAAAGACACAGATTTACAGGTTCCGTTTTCCAGGTGTGCAGGTACAAATTTATTAATATTGCAGGCAAATAATAAATTTGCACCAATGAAGATTCAAAAAATATTGGTGTTGTGGATGTAAGTGAGTTTGGATAGAGTTTGTGTAGCGCGTGTAAGGCTGAAATTAATAATTATAGATGATAATAATATTTATTTGCTGCTGAGTCCTTAACCCAGCTGTACCATGCTAAGCCCAAACAAAGGAGCTGTACCTTTCTAAACATCAACCAAAGGAGACGATGATTTGTTGAAGGCTTAAAACCTTGGAAAGACGTCCACACAACTCTTAGTGGGCCAAATCAACTAGCCGCAGCAGTCAAAAAGAGGGTTGCAGCATTACATGAGGCTGCTGTACTTGTAAGGAGGGAGCCGTATTTCCTAAAAGGAGACATACAAGCCTAAGTAAAGAGCAAGTGGAGATGGCTATTGGTTGGTTGACTAGTCAATGGACCAGGTCAACAACAACAATACTCTGGGTTTTAAAAAAAAATAATGCTGAATACAAATGCAATAATTTGGTAGAAATGAAGTGTTATTAATGCTCAGATGTGAGGATTCATTGTTATGATAATTATTTTCAATATGCATTAAAAAACAAAGTGAAAACAGTCTCAGACCAGCCTCATGCAAACTGTTTTGACAAAATGTTTGCTCAATAAAACTGTGGAAACTTAGCAAAAAAATGGAATAAATTTTGTTTAGATTATTACAGTAACTATGGGACACACATCGTTCCAACTGATGTATGGTCAAGAAGCGGTAGTCCTTATGGAGTACAATGGTACCTAGTCTCCGGATTGCAATTGAGATTTGGTTAGGAGATATAGAAAGTTTAAAAGAATGCCTTTTCCAATTAAACAAGATGGATGAAAAAAGAGTGTTAGCACAATGGGCAATCGAGGCAATGCAGAAATGTTGGAAATATTGGCATGACAAGCACCTCTAGTAGATGAATTTTCAATCTGGCCAGTTGGTTTTAAAATATAGTGGTCGCAACGAAATCAAGCTTGGCAAGTTCAAGGCAACGTGGTTGCGACCCTTTAAAATAAGAGTAGTACTATAGAATGGTTCCATAAAACTTAAGAACTTGGACAACACTATAATAAAGGATAGCATTAACATGTCCAAATTAAGACCGTACAAAGAAAGGAGAGAAGTCACATTGGAAATCAACATGTTGGATTGAACAACTAGCGGGAACGAAGCAGTACTAGAATAAAGACTTGTTGTCAAAGAACTAGGAGTCGCCGTAGCCAAAACTCATCCCCATTTGACAACTTATCTATTTGGCCCATTAGCTAAATGGATACAGTTACATGGCAAGTGGTGATTATAGGCACCCTATTTATGAGAGAATAGGTTACATCAATTATAAAC
The DNA here is from genome assembly GCA_007115665.2 of Sequoiadendron giganteum. Classification (NCBI taxonomy): domain Eukaryota; kingdom Viridiplantae; phylum Streptophyta; class Pinopsida; order Cupressales; family Cupressaceae; genus Sequoiadendron; species Sequoiadendron giganteum. Next base: position 18,209,095 of record CM021100.1, read on the forward strand.
TAAATATGGATGAGGAAGGCCAAAAGGAAAATGAGGACAAGACAAAAGTGGAAGATTGGCATGTACCACCAGAGGAATACCTAGAGGAACAAGGACTCAGTTTGCAACTTGTGATGATGGCTGAGAATTATATGGTTGTTGAACAATTGGGATACAATGAGGCTGTAATAGAGTATGTAAAGAAACATTAACTAGGGCAGCGACCATTACCATGCACAAACGAATTGTGGCGAGTCATGCATAATCTTGCAACCAACCTGACGGTTCAAGGGGATGAATTTAGATGGAACCAACAATGAGGAGGGAGATTTATTAATGGCTGTCAAAACGTGAATAAAGGTATGTGAACCCCTCCAATGGTTGATAGGATTTTTGACTTAGAATGTTTGGGAATCTGTTGTGAATATGAATGTTATAAATGACCATATGATTCATGTACGATATGACACGACATGGAGATAAAACCGAAAGTACAATCAAAAGGTTAGAAAAGAGCATTAGAAAATAATGAAGAAATTGAGGGGAAAATGCAAAAATATAATATTAAAAAATTAAGTTTCACAAGTGAAAGTTATAAAGGGGCTGATTATAAAGTATGGTCACTTAATTATCAAGTTGTATGGCCACATCTCTTGTTAACTTCACACGATGTACGACCCTTATTCCTCTTCATTATACGGCTACACCATTCATTTAATTAACATACCATTCGTCAGACAGTTCAAAGCAACAACAAATTATATCATACGACATCAGTAGAAAGATTCAAGATTGACATCGTACGACATCATCATGGAGTGAAGATTGACATTGTATGATAGAGTCTCAACAAAGCATGCCAATGAATAATTCAATCATATGACACCCAAAACCTTGGCATAACATCGGGTGGCACACAGTTTCTACCATACGGTGTCTACAACACGTCGTACGACCAAAGCTAATTATTGCCTCCATCATACAACAACTTAGAGTATTCACTAATTACATCATACAACGTTGAGGTTATAAGGACACACTACGATAAAGGTCATCATTTGATAACATACAATTTTGGGTCTTTGGTAGTGTGCGACATTGAGCACACGAGGGTGTATTGCGGGCAAAGGTTGTCATCGTTGTCAAGCATCATAGCGTACTGTGGGTGCACTTTCACATCGTATGGCTTCAGCTCTTACATGGCATACAACACTATCTAATCACCGTATGGCCTCTCAGGCAACATTGCATCTTCATTGTACAACTTTCCTATTTGTGTAGCTAGCCAATTGGCCGAGTAGTTAGTGTAACAGTCTTTTGAATTGGTACAAGAAATTTAAACAATTCGTTTGTGCATTTTGGCGAACACATTTCACAAAAGTCATGGACAACACCAACAAAGGAAAACGAGTGATGGATCACTACAGACCAAGAATTTTATTAGGGAAAAATGATTGAGGGAAGGACAAAGAGAATACAATGGATTCCCTATCCTGTAAGAGCCTCATAGGTAGCGAATGCCGAATGTGGTGGCTAAGCAACACAAATGATCACCCATTAAAGCTTGCATTATAGCATGCTTAGGTGGACAAGGCCTCTCAACTCCCCTTTTTCAACTCTCAAGAGTTCGAGCCTTATTTGAAATCAATGGTCATCAATTACAATCAACATGCACACAAAACTATCATTGACTATATGGGATGCTCTGTCACTATCTCCTTTCAGCTAGTGGACTTCAAGAGGGCTTTTGGTGTGCCATCTTTAGGAACGACTGTTTGCAAACCGGTTGGAAAAATCACGCCAAAACAAAAGGAAGCATCCCTTTGCCAATTGTGTCAACTTGATATAACCTAGTAGGAAAAATATACCATATGGAGTGCAAGAAATTGAGGGCTTTGTAAACATTTGTTAGCAATTGTAGAATGGAAGTGTGTGATGGATTTGATCAAATGCTGGTTGATAGGTGCTAGTTGCACGTTTGACATTGCCATTTGGATAGTGAATTACATGATTGGCCTCAGTTCTTACCTTGTAAACAATGGCCTTCTACATGACACAACACACTATTGCCTTCCTTTTGGATGCTATCTTTACTCAAGTTCTTGTTGATAAATTGGGAAAGTTTCAACCAACCTCCAATTATGACTCCTCTTGGACTACCATATTTAGATGGACTACTTTGGATGTCCAAGGTCAATTAGGGGAGGAAGCTAAATCTACTTGTAAGAAGTGGAAACACAAAGATAGATTAGGTGAAGGAGAAGACAACATTGAGGATGACTATGAGCAGATTGAGTTGTCCTCCTCTACATTAGGCACCAAACCCAAAGACACTCATTTAACTAAAGTTTTTTCTATAGTTGTCCAGGGTTAGTCCCTAGTTCCACCAAATATCACTCTGGTAGAGGCTACTCCTGCCAACGACATTCCTACTTCATCAGTTCCAGGTTTGTACGGTTCGAGCTACTTTGCCTATGTCACTTGAGCCCTCCAAACAAATCAATAGTTGGTTGAAGCTCCATTGGGTTCCCATTGATGTTTAGGAATTTACCCTACTCAACCCTCCTTAGGATATTGCCGTGGGGTTAGAGCAACCCAAGATGGTTCAATCTACTGGTGTGAGTGTTCAACCATGCCCCACACAAGCAATTATGCCTATTGTCAAGCCAATGCAAGAAGGTGATCCTTCCCTAGCACAACAACCACCTCCAACTAACTAGGAGCTACCCATAGCCATCCTTGCCATCTCACCTATTGAGGAGGAGTCTAGTGACTTGAAAGGGATTATCATTGAAATTTCTAAACTAGATGAGGTGGATCCCTTGGGTACCATTCAAAGGTACATACAAGATTTGGAACCAATGGCTGTTGTTATACATGAGGTAGCGAATATTTCTCGACGATTGGACCATCCTCATTCTCCTTTGGTATGGAAAGAGGCCCAACACATCCTAGAATTCATAAAGGAAGGATGTGAGCTAGAGTTCAACAACATATTTGTGTCTAGAGGATGGCTTGAGATTGAGATTACTGAGAGGTCGGTAGCATGGCAACCTGCTAGGCCTACTTTTTGGGGGAGGGATGGTAAGGTAATTACAACTTTATTTGGTATGGAGGCCACATTCTAAGAGATGTTCTATAGGCCGAAGCACCAAATTGTTTCCAATATTCAGCGTACAAACCAAATAGATGAAACTATAAGGATGTCAGAAAAGGTGTGTGTTGAAATAGACGAACTCACTCAACGATTTCAAGAGCAATTGGCTCATTAATCACATCTTACAAAAGTTGAACAGGCTAAAGTAGCAAGCAAAAATGCAAAATTAGTTGAGAAAGATTACTAGCTAGCAAAGAAAGATAAGGATATTGAGAAGACTAAGCACCAGTTGGTTGAGGCTGCACAAATGGTGAAGGTTGTGAGGGAGAGGGAATTGTTAGCGGCTCATCATCTCAAGTTGCACACAAAGGAAGTTCATAGGCAATGCCAGATCAACACTTAGATGTCCACTCCTACATCCTTAGTCTATCCAACTCTAAGGACGTCCTCTTACTCACATTCTTAATAGATTCGATAGATACTTAGTTTTTCTTGTTTTGCCTCCCAATTTTGGTTGTCAGTCATTTGGAAGATGACTTTCGTTTTTGGGGGCGTTGATGTAGTTCGTAAATAATCATATTAGTTTTATTGTAATTGGCAAAGTTAGTTCCCGATAGTTGACAATTGTTGATGGTTGGTAGTCCTCAACAACCGTCAACCATCTTATATATATTTCTAATTGTACACATGATTGGGGATCGCACACATGGGATTCTTGGAACATTTTGTAGAAGTTTATGAATGAATATTATTGTACCCAAACCAATTTTTTTGCTTCATTATAGCATTTTGCTTAAAATGGTCTAAACCTTGTTAAAATGATGTTAAAACATAATTTCTGGGCAAATCAAGTATGGGCTTTGAGTCGGTGTGATGCCAACAAGATACTGGCAAAATTTGAAATTTTTGAAAATTAGGGTTTCTGAACCCCTGTTTTTAGGGTCAAAAACCCTAAAAATTGAAACTTGTTAGAATTGACTGAAAATTGTTTTGATTGGCTTATTTTGCTTCACAATCACAATGGTGAAGTCAGATTCAGTTAAAACTTAGTTTTTTGTCTGGTGGGTATTTTTCGTTTTTTCAAGTGAAAAGTTAGGATCTCTGAGGTCAACAATGACAGATGGCCAAGTACCAAGTGTCGAAATCTAAGTGTAAAACGCTCCAGGGAAGATTCTATTGCAAGAAATGTTCAAAATGATGCTTTGCGACGAAGGGGTTTTTCGAATCAGTGAAAATCATCGAAAAATTTCTAAGTCTAGAAAGGAAACAAAAAAAGAGCGCCCCTTGGCCAGGGGCTCCCAAGGTTTCGAAGGCTCAAATCTACTTTTCGGGCTTTGTCACTTCCAAGAGGACTTCTCCGGAATCCTGCCAGCTTTGCAATGAGCCTATCGGCCAATCCAGAAGATTTGTCATCAGCCTGCAGCTGGAAGTTAAGTGATTTTTAGCCAGTTGGAAAAATGGCTAACATTGGTGGAGAAAAGAGCGCCTGGAGGTCGAGGGCTCCCAAGAATTCAAGGCATCAGATGTCAGTTTTTGCATTGACAGTCCTTAGGATGATCTTCTTAGCTTCAACCCAGCTTCACAATGGATCTGTTAGCCAGTTCGTAGGACTTATCAAATGGCAGCAGCGGTTGAGCGAATGGACACGTAAAACAGAGGTTGAACTAAAGATCACCAAGGCAAAAACACACCCATTAGCCAGGGGCGCCCTTGATTTTGGGGATCCAAATCAACTTTCTGGGACTTGTCACTTCTAAGAGGACTTCTTTGGAATACTGTTAGCTTCGCGATGAGCCAGCCAACCAGTTCAACGGATCTGTCTATCACCTGAAACTAGAGATTGAACGCAAAACGGGGCAAATTGAAAATGACTAAGTTTGGAGTGAAAAGCGTGCCTCTCAACCAGGTGTGCCCATCTTTTTGGAGCTCTAGATGAAGTTTTCTTGATCAAGTGTTATCTAGGATGTCTGTCTCAGGCTTGATTCGGCTTTGCAACGCATTCGTTAGAGGGTGAATCCGAGTTGCTGAGTTGCCGTGATTAGGAGTCGAACATAGGGTTCTAGTCATGATAAAAAATGTCCAGAAATGCCGAAAGCGCCCTTGGCTTCCAAGGGCGCCCAAGGTTTTGATGCCTTTAATTCAGTCTTTTTGATGATCTCAAGTATTTATCCTATCTGTATTGGTTCCATCTTTCCGTTGCCTATCTCAGCCGAGTCAAATGACTTCTCAACAGCTTGCAACCAGAGGTTTAGTGGTTTTTAGCCAGTTTGGAAAATGGCTAAGTCTGGGAGGAAAAGCGCCCTTGGAGGCCAAGGGTGCCCATGTTTTTAAGCTGTCAAATGATGTTTTTACGAGAAGTGCTCTCCAGGAGCTCTTGTTCAAAATCCAGTCAACTCTGCAGTGAGCCTGTCAGTTCATTCTAAAGTTTTGTCGAACACCGGGAAATGTGAAGTGAAGTTAGGTCAAAATCATTGTGAAAATGATGGAAAATGCATTGAAAATTTTCTAAGTCTGAGGTCAAAAGCGCCTTGCATTTTGAGGCCTCAAATGGATGAATTAGGGTTTGACACCTCAAGGAGACTTTTGTCAGATTTGATCTTGCTCTTCAACGAAATTGCCAGCCAATCAATCCGACATGTCAGTCAATCGGAATCAATGATCAAACGTGAACTCCGACGAGGTTTTCAAATTCAAATTTTCAAGAAAATGAAAGTCTGGAAAAGGACGCCTAAAGTCAAAGGTTGACTTTTGAACTCAAAGAGAAGTGGTGCGCATGAAAGGTGGTTTCAGTTAACTAAAAATAACTCTTCAGTTAACTCTTTTTCAAGTTGACTTCTTCTAAGCCTATTTTTGGCTTGTAACTGAGCGAGATCAGCTTGCATGCACCAGTTAATTGAATTGTTGAAGGTGGCACCCTAATTAGGGCATATTTTTCATTCAGTTAACTGTTTTGACAACCAATCAAAGGCTATACGTGTATTTTGAAGGTCCAGTTAGAGTTTAAGCGCATTTTCCAATGCTGTGCATGCATTTGACATGCCTTTGCTGATAAGTTCTTATTTATTATACATATGGCATCCATTATTTATCATTCTGAGTTGATAAAACACACCTTTTCTCAGTAAATTTTAATTTGAAGGTGCTACAAGAGTTAGAATTCAGCGATCTTCATAGCTACAGATTCAAAATTTTCAGAGGAAGGATATTTCAGAATTCAGTTTCCGTTTGCATATAGGTTTCACCGAATCCATTTCAAGCATAGGCGAATTTCTACAAAAGAAGAGAAAACAAACAAACAAAAAACTTATATTTTCTGTCTTATTTTTCTCTATTCTCATCTTAGGTATTCTTCGCATGTCAAAGTAAACGACCAAAATTTCAGAAACAGAGCATCTGGGTTAATACATTTCAGCATCAACGACAATACCCATGTCTTAGATTATTTTGTGAAAATTGCCCCGCTGCCTCTATTCTAGAGCACTATGCTTTTTTCCAGAATTTTCTTTGCATGTGGGCCTAAAACACATTTTTTCCAAAATCTATCGATTTGGGTCATCTTAGAATTCAGTTCTACATAAAACCCATGTTCCAGATTTTCGCGAGAAAAATTGCCCCCCAGTGCCCTTAACTGCTAGTTCAAATCTTAGCTGAAAACCCTTTGCATCTCAAATTTAAAAAGAACAGAGGATCTGGGTCTTTTCAGCCCACTAGTGCCTACAATACCCATATCCCAGTTTTTATTGCGGAAAATTTTCCCGAGAGCCCCCTACGGCCATTAAAGCTCTCAATCGAAAAGCTCTTGCATGTCAAGGCAAAAGGTGTTTTTTCGAATTTCTGATGTCATGGGTTTGCTTAGGATTATTTTCTCTACAAAACCCATGTCATTGAATTTTTTGTGAAAATTGCTCGTTAATAGGCTATTTTTAGCCTCATCATGAGCTATTTTTAGCTTTCCGGAAAAGTTGTCAGAACATAGGCATGTTTACAGTCAACAAGCGAGGTTTTCAAAAGGCAGTTCACTCAAACTGAATTCAAGACCAAATTGGTCTTAATTCACAATTTCATAAGAAAAGTTGACACTGTTTTGCATCAAGCACATCCAGAGGGTCGATACCGTTGGAATTCTGCGTGTGCGGTGAGTTCGTGTGCATTTCTCACAACCAGAGTGTTTGCAGTCAAACTTCGCAGTTTCGTCATGCAACACTCTTCCATTGAGAGGAATCAAGAAAAGCATTAGAGGCGTCAAGCTGTAGAAGGAACAAAGATCATCACTCCATTTACGAAGCTGCTAAAGTCACTTAGATCTCGTGCCATTATCTTCATGAAGATGGTGCGCATGTTGAGCTTGATGCAGTGCAGGCTGAGTACGAGGAACTGGTTTGTGATAAGCTAGGTGGAGATCCTGAGGCGTCCAAGTTGGATGAGTTCTCAGTGATGACTACCAGTTTCAAAAAGGCAAATGCAGAAGTTAGAGATAGTTAGAGGGCGATCAAGGATGGAGACAAGGAGTTAGACAGACAGTTCATCATCGTAGACAGCGTCAGAGTGCCAGATGATGACACGATCGACAAATTCTTGGATGAGGTGATAAACAAAGAGGGCTTGTAGTAGATGCCCAGTTGGATCTTGCAATTATTTATGAGGATGAGTCAAAAGCAACAGTTAACTCAACGTCATTTCTTGAGTTTTCCTTGTTGATATCAGGCATTCCTATCTCATTCTTGTATATATCTTCGCAGGAGGATGAACTTTTAGTTAGTTTCAGTTGAATGTTGGTAGTTATCAGTTAGCTTTCCTTTCAATAAGGACGTGCATGTTGCACATGTCCAATTAGTCTTGTTTGTATCGGTTAACTGATGGTAGCTTTCCAGTTAACTGTATAGTTTCTTTCATTTAGACTTAGATGAATAAAATGTCGCATGCTGCGAGACTGTAGTTGACTCAAGGTGATTTTAGGGTTGCCTACACCTTTGATGTCTATAAATAAGAGCTTTCAGCTCATTTGTAAATAACTTTTGCACGAGAGAGTAATATATGCTGTGCCGCCTTGTCTGTAATATTGCCTATTTTGTATCTTTTCACAAGTATTTATTATGATGATGAATTGTTATGCCACTTGGGTTTCATGCAATTATTATGGTGAATGCTTATCTTAGTTAAATATAGTGGCTTGTTTGATCATGGATTGTACGCGTGTCTCGCCTATGCAATTTACTGTCCTAGTTGGCTATCCTTTATGTTTTGTTGTTAATAAGCCTATTTAGATTGAGCAAATTGTTGTGCCACCTTGCCTTCACGTTGTGAATCTGTACCCGGTTTATCGTATAAAAACATTCCCACTATGTTTCCTCATGCTTTGTTTTCTTGAGGAGATTGGATAGTTTAAATCTTTTAGTTTTTAGTTGTAGTTAAAGACCTGTGAAACTAGAGAAAATCCTTAGCTGCAACATCCTTGGTTTTCTTAACCTTGTGCCTCTTCCAGCTGAGTCAAAAAGATAGGATTTAGTTATTTTACTTTTAGAATGCATATCAACAAATGAGGGAGCTTCCCCTCCTAATTTGAAGAGCACTCATTACGTAGTGTGCATAGTTGTCCATACCAACTCGCACTCCATAGGTGCTAATTGTTACGCCAACAAATATATTGAAACATCTTTGTGAATTGCTATATGTATTGGTTATAGTTCTTGTATTTACTATTTATTATATAATATCCAATCAAGTAGAGATAATAGTAAACAATGTTCCTTGGTAGATATTTTTACTCAATGTCCAGATTTAATAACAATTCTTTTTACTAAATTACCAAAATAAATAGATAATAGATATTTGACAATCAATAGCTTGCTTCCATCTTAATTCCTTGATGGGAGTTGTACAACACCCAATATAGTTGTAAGGCCCCTTTTAACAATGGTATGCCAGCATATATAAGGCTGCAACTTAGTTTTGTGAGGTTGTGGTAGCATTAAGCCAGCCTATATAGGTTGTGTTGAGTATGAAATAAGGTTCTAAAGCCTTTCATTATGCATCAAATCTCCTTTTAAAGTGTATGGCTCTTGTGGGAGCTACCAAATGGTATGGTTGGATTTGGACCCAACTTTAGAATAAAATATGATTTGTAAATTAGTTTCTTCATTGCACACACAACATTGTGATTTTTTTGTTCTTTTCCTACTGACACACACAACACTTTCAAATTTATTATTTGCCAGCAAATCCCAAAAAATTTGTACTCCTAATTTCCCGATGCTTGCAACTAGCAACTTAGCTCAATAATTTTATTTCTCATTTTGTATACCACTGTGAATTCTTTCTAAGTCCACTTTTGATTTGACTAAGAAGAAATCTTTCATCTACGAAGCCAAATTACCCTTAGGGTTTTCATCCTAGGGTTTTGAGTTGAACATGCAGTCCAAATCTCACAATGAGAAAATATAAAATGACCAAGATGTCCAAAAGAGCTCCAACCTTTTTTCATAATCTCCAATGGAACTTCCTAAAAGTTATATTTAAAATTCACCTTGTATTAAAATAATAATCCTTTAGGCCCTCATAAAGTGACTTTATTTTATTTTTGCTTTTTGGTTCCGAATAAGGTCACTTTATAAAAATAAGATAAATTATTAGTTGTACTTTATTAATAAAATAAAGTTATTCCAGGCAACCAAATATTAAAATATTAAATTAATTTGATTGCTTTAAAAAAGAGACATGACAACTGGGATGCCCTTGCTTTTGGGAATAACTATAAAACCTTAGGTGGGAACCAAAGAGTCACCCCACTTGGTGGTGACCAGCGTTACCCCAAGTTTCCGAGATGGGGACAATAGGTGACGACGAGATGAGTCCCCAAGTTTCCGATTTTTGAGGCAAAATTTGGGGACGATAGGGGGACGACTATATAAAATATAGGGAAAATTTAAAATATATAGGGAAATATTAAATATTCATATGAAAACATGGATAAAGCATGCATAATATACATTATAGAACCCTACAATATAACATTTGTGTTCAACACTCTTTGTCAATACTCAATACGCATTGAAAATTCAGAATTAACATACATGAATCATGATACAACCTCCAAGTTATAATTTATAAACTTATATCAAATTACAGAAGGTTATTTCTAGCTCACAAATTGGGCGAACATTTGTGATTACAATGAAGATTGTTTCACCTAGGTTATTGATTACTTGTCACAAAACAATAATGAATAGCTGAGGTTCTGAAGGCAAAATTATTGTAGTTTGGTGGGAGTGTGGACTACTGGAAGTAAATTCAATGCTGGTGTATTGTCTGATATGGATTTGAGCGGTTAAATGTTGGGACAATTGCTGCACTCAAGGAGCTTTGGGCATCAAATTACCTTAATATTCAGCCTATTTCCAAGTTTTTGAAGTACTGTTTAAAAAGGTCAAAATCCAAATTCTTTGTCTCTAAAACTTGTTAGTGAACAACAAGCAAATAAATTAAAGTTTACACACTTCTGGACTAAATTTTTGTTATTTTTATATATCTTTAATTGAGCAGCAAATATTTATCTTGTGAGTGTTCCAAATATTGTGAAAGATATATGAAAATAATTTAAACCAACAACTCATAAACCAAAAAACTGAAAACTATTAAATACTTTTTTTTTTTAAATTTTAAAACATGCTTTGATGCGGGGATGGTTGACCGTCCCCTAGAAGGTTAGGGGACGACTGGCCGTCCCTTGTATGGTCGGGGGACGACTTAGGCGTCCCCTGGTCGTCCTCAGGATGGTCAACTGTCCCCCTTTCCCTGTTGACTGTTTCCCCATTTCAGGCACATTTCCCAGCTTTTGAGAAAAAAAAGGGGACACTAGGGGACCATTCCCCAGTCATCCCTTTGAACCCGGAACGTCCCGGGGATAGGGACATGCCATTTTAGGGGAGGGAACGTGTCCTCGGGTTTCCCTAGTGGTGACCTATGTCCTTGGAAGTTAAAATGGGCAGTTAGATAAGGTAAACTTATTTGCAAAATCACAATAGCCGTTGGAAATATTTATTTTTTGTAATTCGTCTTGGTAGAGCATAAGTCCTGGACTATAGTTTGGAATTCAAATTTCAGTTATGTGTTGGAAAACTAAGGTCAAAATTAGTTATGATGCCCTGAAGGCATGCAATGTCCTATTTCAAAATAATTCAATTGACATTCTGAGAAATTTGCTCAGCAACCTGAAACATGGCATGTTCAAATTTATAAGACATTCGCCCAAGATATGAAGGTAATTCACTAATATATAGACTAGTTGCAAGGAAGGTAATTAAAGGAGATTAAAAAATGGCACCTAAACTAAGATATCTGCGATTGGGTTTAAAGAATGATTCAATTAAAATTATAGTTTACCAAAAGTCAAAGGGTGTATTGCCAAAAGTCAAAGGGTGTATGAAGGTTTGCGTCACATGAAGCAATAAGATATATAAGGGATGTTAATGATTATAGCTTCGGTCAGAATACAAAAGATGATTGCTATATAGCATTATCATCAATTATATAAGATCGATATTAGTCTCTAACATATTTCTAGAAAATAAGTAAATCGAATTTATTAGCTTGCATAAATTCGAAATAATAAAATCGGAACTCATGAATAAATATACGCACCACACATATGTAAGGTTATATGTGTTAAGATATTTAATCGAGTGTTAATCGGTTACGAGAGAAGCCCGCGCCCAAAGGGACACGTCCCATGAGCGGACGCGTCTCCACTTGTGGAGACACGTCCTCTCATGAGACGCGTCTCCTTATACTTATAACAGTTCCTTCATCGATATGCAAACATTGAAATTTATTAATGTTCTGCAATCAGTACATTCGGCATAAAGAGAAGAAATCTGGAAATTGTTTTTTGACTTAGAATTTCTCACACAGAATTTCAGACCTTAGTGTTTTCTTAGATTTCTTAGGATCCTATTTGATAAAGATTTGTTTACATTTACAAGGGAGATCATTTAATGAGAAGAGGAGATGAGCCAATTGGGAATAAATATTATGTTACTTTGCAAGTAAATATTACAGCCAAAGAGGACAAAAACTCTCCAAGGAAAATTAAGAGACTTAAGGATGAAAACCCTTAATTTCTCCTATCAAGTTGTTGGATGAAAACCCATAACTTGTCTAGATATCAATGACAAACATTTAAGGAAAAATAGCTGCAAATTGGAAGAAGAAACATAGCAGAAAATCAAGATAAGATTGTTTTCAGAATTATGTCAGAGTGAAAAAATATGAATATTATAATAAAATTCATGATTTTGATTAAGTTATATTTATAAATATAAATGCAATTATCATTTTAGAATTAGAAATATTGTTTTAAGGCAAAAATAAGAAATGTTCTAGAAAGGGACATTACAAGGCATGCTTGTAAACCCATAATTTCAAGGGAAAAATCCTCTCTGATGGTCCTGAAAATGTAAAATGTAAAGTAGTATAATGTACGAAATACTAAAAAATTATATTTATAGAAATAATCAGAACTGTTTGCAGAATTGTCACTTGGAGGACACAAATTACTTCATAGATCAATATTGCACATAACTTGGCAAACAAACTAGAACAAGGATGGAAGACTAAAGTGGGTAGAATTACAATTGCCTAATTTTGGTCAGGACAAACTCCCTACGTGCATCAATCGTTGCTCAGAGCCTCGTAGAAATACTATGAAAAAACATATTTCACATGCAAAGAAACAGATAAAGAAATAAATTTCTTGACCTTTCAATAAATCCTTCTCACGTGATGACAGGAGAAGATAGTGGTGCTGTCACTGCTACCCATACAACACAATAAATAAATACATCTTTTCAAGATAAAGGAATTCTCATGTCCCTGTATAGACATTTGAGAGTTTAATACAATGATATTATTTGCATGGACACACCCCATGTCTGATTATTTGTATTGATGGTACTCCTTTGTTCCCTTAACAACTTGTTTACTAAATTGTTCCTTAGCATATGGCCATGATATTTTCAAGCGATTGCCCTCCTTATTAATATAATAAAGCCCTTTGTTTCCAGGGAGGTCATCTGTTGTATTACCTCAGCTTTTATGTTTCTGGAGCATGTTGGAATACATTAAAATTTCAGTGACATCTATAAATAAGGAACTCAAACAAGAAACTGCCTAGAAGTATGACAAACACCCAACAAGAGACCAAACTAGATATTCAGCCATTGATCTGAATTTTTTTATGTTTACTCATAGATAGGCAGAAAAGAGAACTGAGATGCTGTGCTGAAAAAGCTAGATAGTAGAAATGGAAGAAAGTTTGCAAGTAACAGGTTTGATTGTAGTCAGACTCATCATGATGGGACTATGTGCAGTTGATGAGTTCAATTGTAGTTGAACATGTGCCATATGAGATAAAACAATATAATTGAAAGGTCCTTCAAGCACTTGAAACCTAAGTCACAGGATTCACCACATTTAATCCTTGAAATTTGAAATTTGGCAAACTTTAAAAAAAAAATTCGTTAATATTCGCCCCAAAATTCGTACGAAAAAAAAGGCTAGGGTTTTTTTCTTAATATATATTTTTGAAAAGCTTGTATTGAGCTAATGGATGTGGGAAGCGACCCAGGACTCTCAGTGACGTCAAATGAGTGACGAGAAAAGTGTTAGGGTTGCTGTTGACTGTGGAAACACCTCTGAGTGGGCTCGACTCTGCATTCCGTGTTGCCTATATTCGTTTGGGTACCAACGAAACTCCTATCCTCCCTTCAATCTGATATCGAGCTGAAGCTGCCACGTTCGCAAAAGACAGGGGGCGCCGATAACCATCAAAGCCCCAGCCTATAAAGGGAGAGCCAAAAAATTTCCCTACAACCCATCACTCAAAATTTTAGACCCAACAAGATTGCAAGCCGATGGAGAGCATTAAAATCTTCCATCGAGCCATTCTTTATTTCTATTCATAAACAAAAGACACGGGAGAGCAGTTCGGGCTTTTTCACGAAAGGCCTTTTAATTTTGAAGTTTTGTTTTTATTTAATCTTTTTCTTTTTCAAATAAAATTTAATTTATTTATATTTTATGTTTTAAATCATGTTCATTTGTTATTTAATTTTGTTTTTTATTCATAATGTTAAAATTTAATATTTTAAAATAAATAAATAAAACTTTTATTATAATATATTTATTATTTAATATATAATTTAATTTATTTAATATTTATATATTAATGATATTTAAAATTTAAATTATATTTTTAAACATATTATTTATGTTGCTTTGTGTTTAGATTTATTAATATATTTAAACATATTGGTATATTAATATTATTTTTTTACTTCTTTTAAGTTTTTAACTTATATTTAAAAAAAATCAACATTGTATAAGGTGAATTTAATCCAATTTTTTTTTTCTTTGCTGAACTTCATCCGAATTTCAATGTTGCCAAACTCAGATTCAAATTCTAACCTTGTGACTTAGCTTGAAACTATAGTTTGCAAACTTGGACTTGACAGACTCCAAATTTTAAAACTGTGTTAACTCTCGAAAAATTTGGCAACTTAAAATATTACTTACGGGAAAAAAATGTTCTAGTCTACAGTTGCGGTTTTCAACATTCTAGGGCATGTTTTTCAGTAAATAGTTGTGTTTTTAGGCTCTAGTCATGTTTAACTGTTTTTTCCCTGCTTTTTTGGCAAGTCACTAGGTGACTTAGAAAAATCTCAGCCATGAAAAAAAGTTGCGAGTGCTTGGCAACTTGTTGAGTATTCTGTAAGCAAACTATACTCAAAATAGTTCTTCCTTAATGCATTGAAGGTGGTAATTTTCTCCCTACTTGACTTATGTACTCATCTTATAGTATAAATATGCCCATTGGGTTTGTATGGGTGAGTTATTCCTTTTGGAGGGGAATGCCTTCTCCTTGGGAGGCAAGGAAGGACTATTTGGATGTAGAATTCTGTTGAGAGTTGCATTTCAATCTTGCTAGTTTCAGGTTTATTGACAGTTAAAGGTAGAAATCCATTGGCATGTTTCTTCAGGACTGTGTGATTGCATGTAGTCACTAGAGTTCACTAAATTAGGTGCAAGTGAGAAAATGCTAGAAGAGAGGTGTTCTTAGAAGGCCCTTGATGTAATGTCCCCTATCCCGGTTTGCCCTAAAATTCGTTTATTGATCACAAATTCCACAAACTAGGGCTAAGTTTTTTGCCTTAGCAAGTGAATAGCCTCTTGATGGTGTAATCCGGACCCTGCTAACGTGCATTCAATCCATGAACAACATTCAAATATATATATATATATGTATGTATGTCACTCCTCCTAGTTCACAATAGGATGCATTATTGACAATCTATAAATGTGTCAGCGCTAATCCATGGCAACACATTTATAGATTGTCAATAATGCATCCTATTGTGAACTAGGAGTGACATGGGTGGGTCCGCCCGAAGCCATTTGCCAAGCCTAAGAGGTTGTATACCACAACTCTCCCTGCTCATGACTTGTACTTGCTTTCCCCATCCATGTTGCCACCTCAGAAAACACTTTGCCTAGTTGGTGGAATTGGGCGGAGCTCACAAGCGGTCTAGGTGCTTCCACTCATCCATGGCCCATCCTCTCCTTGGGTTTGGGCGGATCTTAAGTGGGATTTCCACTCCTTCATGGCCCATCTTTTCCTTAGGTTTGGGCAGATCTTAAGTGGGATTTCCACTAATCCATTGCCCATCCTTTCCTTAAGTTTGGGTGGATCTTAAGTGGGACCTCTAGGCATGCATTGGTTTCTCGGGCCCTGTCCCCCAAGCAGGTTTCCAAACAGATTCAAACACTCAGATTTATCTCTAGACATTATTATGCATTGGTATCTATGCTTGTTATGCTTTGTGTAAAAGACAATAGTTAAGTCCATGCCTAAATTGACAGATAGTATTGCTTAGCGTATCATATTGATACATGAAGTAGCATTGCTAGCGGATATTAGAAAAAGCTTATGAAATAATAGCAATTCCACAAAGACCAGACTATGCTAACCAATAAATGAATATAAACAGATCAGTGCTGTACAAAACACTGAATTAAAACATATATGCAACCTGATGTTTTTGAACCACAAGTGATCAATTACCCCTGTGCATGCTATGAAGGAATAATCAATCAGTGCTGCTATAAGGGACAATTTATTCATGCAATTATACCTGATTGATGCTATAAGAATAATCTATCAATGCAATTATGTTAGATTATCGCTGTGAAGAATATGCAAATATATCAGATCGCTGTCATAAGAATGATTTCATTAGAATAATATAGAACAGATCGATTATATGCTTGAGTGGCAGAGATATCACCTGCTGAGAATGACGTTGTATGCCCAATATCTCCTTGGTGGATATCTGTCTGTTTTCTCTCTCTACTCCCCTCCTCCTTCATGAATGGTTTTTCATCTATATCTATGCGTGTGAAGGTTTGCATCCTTTTATTCTGGCCATGTCTTTTTGTTTGGAGGCACCCCATCATTTTCCTTAATGATAGTGATTATCTTTAAAAGACAATTAACATATGTTAATATTGTCTTTTACATTATCGATTTTAATTAATATGGTTGCCTTAGTAAGATCGTTGTTCGTATTAGATATCTGATCACTTGTCTATCCATAATTACTAATATAATGCTTTGTAGATATATAACGGGTCCTTTGGCTTCAGGACCCTGCAACCTCTATAAAGTCTTGTCCTTTACACTTATCATTGTATTCCCATAATGGTCGCTTGCAAAGCAGGGTCAACTTTTCTAGTGGTATTGAATCTGATGATCCTTTAGATGAGGCCAGCGATGGTCTCCACGACATAGACTCCTCATCCACTAAATGTCTGGATAATGGATGTGGCACGACTTAAAAGTGTAAATGGTTGTGTTAGATAT
This sequence comes from Sequoiadendron giganteum, assembly GCA_007115665.2. Lineage (NCBI taxonomy): Eukaryota > Viridiplantae > Streptophyta > Pinopsida > Cupressales > Cupressaceae > Sequoiadendron > Sequoiadendron giganteum. Next base: position 18,226,083 of record CM021100.1, read on the forward strand.
TTAAGGTCCCATAATGATAAATGTGAAGCAACAGGAAATATGGCCTTTGTTTGTTTTTCCTTCTAATAGCAATCGAAAGTCTCTAACAATTGTGATTTTCCACAAGTGGCTTAGATAGTAAGCTCATTAATATTCAATCTCCAAAGATATCCTTTCATCGACCAGCCAATTGAGGTGATAAGCGATGGTGTAACTAAGGACGGTCTTGCTCACATTTTCCAGTCATTTGGAATCTATTTATTCCTTTAATGGTATCGGTCAAGGATGGCAGATATATTTGGAATTGGCCCCTTTGAATATACCATACATCGCCCTTGATGAGAATTCGAATGCCCCGAATTGGAATATGGCATGCAATGTCTTCCAATAATCATTCAGGATAGTTATAATAATATCTAAGTTGTCAATATTTATTTATATATTTATAATTATAATATCATCTTATAAGTATAATAATACTAGATTGCTAATTATTCCTATTTATATTTTGATATGTATTTGTTTGTTTGTATTTCCATACTTTATGTCTTAGTGTCATAATTTCGGGGACATGACACTTGAAGAGAGCAAGCTCATACAAACTAATTTTCAATGATGAATGCTTTTTTCTGGAGCTTTTCCCACATTGGGTTTCAGGGTAAATCTTGATTTATCTTTTGCTTGTGTTTGTGGCTATTCAACTACTTGTTTATGCCATGTTGCTACAAGTTTCAACAATTAAGACATAACGGGTTTAGAGTTTGACAATGGTAATATTCTTGTCTTGGTTGATTTCAGACCTCAATGTTGCACTATTTTAGAATAGAACTAGTGAGAAACAAAGTAATGAATATAGGATTCATATTGGTGATTCCTTCAATGAACTATCCATCAAGTTTAGGGATCAACCACTTTTTTAATTGTGAAGTCAAAATCATACAGCGAACCATTCATTGTCAACACTGCAAAGTTCTTTCCAAACAACCTAGAACAAGGATGAAATAATGAGGGGAAAATATCTTGCCTGATTGAGCTTTGAACTCACTCCCCATCCCACTGTAGTCATTGCTATCTGCCTTATCATAAAAATTCAGACAGAAGTGAGTTGATAAGCAAAGAGATAAAATAATGGAAGGAAGGTCTCAGTCCTGTGATGATATCCACTCACTTGTAAAAGATAGTGGCACCACCCATACCCTATAATGCATACATACTTCTTTGAAGACTTAGAATTTTCATGTCTTAATAGAGACACAGTGGAGGTAATAAAATGATTTTAATTTGTGTTTCCATCTAAAGTTCAAATATTGGTGCACAAGCTCTCCGTTTCTTCACTCGATAGTTTTTTAACTGTGTCTTCAACATAAAAGGGTTCCCTGATTCATAGGATCATTACTTTTAGTTGTAAGGAGGTCAAGGATTGATTAGCACTTATTATTAGGGAAACCTGGGGACGCGTTCCCCCCCTAAAATGCCACGTCCTTGTCCCCGGGACGCCTCGGGTACAGGAGGACGGTTGGGGGATGGCAAGGGACTGTCCCTTTTGTTTGGAAAAAAATAAGAAACGTCCCTGAAACAGGGGGATGGCGTTGACCAAATGGGGACAGCTGACCGGTCCCGGGGACAGCCAAGGGACGCTTGAGCCGTCCCCCAACAGTCCCCCACGTCAAAGCATGTTTTAAAAATTATATATATATATATATATATAATAGTTTTCAGTTTTCTGGTTTATGAGTTGTTTAGTTGTTTTGTTTAAATTATTTTCATATATCTTTCACAATATTTGGAACGCTCACAAGATAAATATTTGATGCTCTATTAAAGAAATATAAAAATAACAAAAGAATATTCCAAAAGTGTGTAAACTTGAATTTGTTTGCTTGCTGTTCAGTAACAGATTTTAGAGACAAAGACTTAGGATTTTGACCTTTTTAAACAGTTCTTCACAATTGGAAATAGGCTGAATATTAAGGCAATTTGATGCCCAAAGCTCCTTGAGTGCAGCAATTTGTGAGCTGGAAATAACCTTATGTAATTTGATATAAGTTTATAAATTATAACTTGGAGGTTGTATTATGATTCATGTATGTTAATTCCGAATTTTCAATGTGTATTGAGTATTGACAAAGAATGTTGAACACAAATGGTATATGTTAAGGTTCTATAATATATATTATTATATTATGTATGCTTTATCCATGTTTTCATATGAATATTTAAAATTTCCCTATATATTTAAAATTTTCCCTATATTTTATATAGCCGTCCCTAAATTTGGCCTGAAAAATCGGAAACTTGGGGACTCGTCCTGCCATCCCCGTCCCGGAAACTTGGGGTAACATTGCTTATTATTTTTATGCTCCAGTCTACCATGTGGAAATGTTGATAGAATTCCAGTGATTTTATGAACTGCATCTATAACACATTTAGAATCCACCTTAGTATCCAAGTTGACCCATCCATTCTCCTTACCTAACTAGGGGCACACAACCAACATGCTCAATAGTTTTCAATTTCTCCTGGCAGCCACATGAACTTTTAGACTAGTACCTCTTATGCATGTAGGAGCCCATTAGCTAGGGCGACTTTAGGATTCTTTAGAACTCTCCTTTAATCAGGGATTTTCTGCAATAATTTTTTCAAACTGATTTTTTAAGTAAATTTTTCAACTCATACTTACTAAAAAAACTTATGAGCAAGCATGTTACATTTGTTGGAAAGCATTATTCTAGATTTCAGCTCTAAAAGGATGAGAGATTTTTTGATATGTCCAGATTTTGTAATTTTCTAGGATGAGATATTTTTTGATATGTCCAGATTTTTTAACTTTCTCCCTTTCTTGGGTACAATTGACTATTAGGTGAGGCCTAGTAGACAAGAGGCAAAAATGAGAAGAACCTGTTGTTTTTAAGTAGCACACATTATATGTTTTTTCACATAACAAAGACATCTGTTTTAGGGTGAATTAATGTATTCTGCTAAAGAATTGTTAATGTTTTCTACTAACCAACTTCTGGTTATGAAATTATTCCCATTTATCTTGTTCTTTCATTCATCTGTTTCAAATTGGCACATGATTTGTGAAAAATTGTAAATAAAATTTCATTGGGTATATATACTTTTCTTATTGCAAAAGAAGTAAACAAAATACAATGAAAGTCTCTATTAAGTTTTTGACCAGGTCAATCTTTGTTTAGCTCAACCAATGAAATACTTATATGAAATTCTAGTTGTTTCTAATTTTTTTATTTTATATATGTTTTGTGGAAAGGGCTGCCTCTGGAGAAGAGGCCAATCAAGCATTGCAGGAGTTGACCTTTCAAACAGGTTTACAACATTCAGGTATAATTCCATTGAACTCATTGTACTGGCTAAATCATTGATCTTGTACTTATTTAGTTAGAAAAAATATCTCTGATCTTATTTTACATAACATGTGATTCTTCTACAGGGCCCAATACGACAGCTGCTTGGAAGCTTCACTATTTTGAATGGGTGATGCAGATTTTTGACCAACAGAATCTGAGTGCTGGTGCATGTCAATTTGCTCGTGCAGCATTGGAGCAAGTAGATGAAGCTCTTGGGATAATGGATCAACTGGATGATGACACCTCACTGGAAACTGCGTCTAACATCAAAGGCCGACTTTGGGCCAATGTTTTCAAATTTTCAATGGATCTCAAACAGTATAGTGAAGCATATTGTGCAATAGTATCAAATCCCGATGAAGAGAGCAAGCTTATTTGTCTTAGGCGGTTTATAATCATGCTTTGTGAAGACAAGGCAACTCAGGTATTTAACATTGTCATAAACATTCTGTAAGTTAGGACATAGGATCACGTAAGCGAACTAGCTCAAGTTTATTCCAGTAGAAATAATCTTCAGGATTTTTGTAGAGTAACCTTTATTTGGTTATTTGATTGTGCTAAAATTGACATTTAGGATTAATGTGTAAAAATAGTTAATGGGAATATAAAATATATGTAATGTCTTCTCTTGGACCTATTTTGTTGTCATATGAAGACTTATCCCATGATGAGGATTATTGGCTTTGCATATAGAAATGAATTTCTTTATTTTGTTTCACACTCTTCTTCCTCATTACATGGGAACTAGGACTCTAAGTACATACTTTGAACGTTGTTTAAGGTTATGATCTATGTTACGTGCCATTTCAGGGATGGGAATGGCAGGGTACAATTGGATGCCTCCCTCCCCATCAACCCCCCCAACTATAACTATAATTATATATATTTGGGTTTGGGGTTAGGTATGTGGATACAACAAAATGTTTCTAGGGGTCGTGTTCATCCATACAAAAAACATATAAAAATCATAAGTATGTATATATTTGTAGCCTAAAAATAGGAATTAAGTTCAGAATACCAATGCCATGATAGATATTCATTGTTCAACATTAAAATATAAAATCAGCAATCAGCATCATATAGATCTTCAAAATACTATTTCATTATATTACTGTAATATTAAAATAAAAATAATAAAATACTATGCCAAACTGCCGAAAGCTTACAAGCTAATTAGAATTATATTATAAACACAAGCAAGTCCATTGAAAGCATTAATAGTGGCCATGATGGATTTTACAGGTCCGCTGTGGCCTTGTAGCACTATAGAGTAGGTATGCAGTGTGCCTATATCATCTTATTCAGTGACCCACTCAATACAAGATTCAAAATTATTGCAAGGTATAGAACGACAAGTTTGTACTTTGTGGCCTCCAAGGAATTCTGCATGCTATGTAAAGCTCACAATCATCTCTTCTACCAATAATTGACAATCCCATGAGCTTATCTGCCATACAAAATCCCTTTGTCACAATATCCAAATGGAATGAACCCTTGAGCAAAAAAGGTTAAAAAACTTATGTTTTTCCTATAGATTCATTTTGAGTTCAAAATTGTCTCGAGTCCATGTGGGTTCATTCAAGATGAACCCTGTTGTACCCAAACCAATTTTTTTGCTTCATTAAAGCATTTTGCTTAAAATGGTCTAAACCTTGTAAAAGTGGGGTCAAAACTCAGTTTTTGGGCAAATCAAGCGTTGGCTTTTGGTCAGTGTGATGCCATGAAGATACTGGCAAAATTTGGAAATTTTGAAAATTAGGGTTTCCAGACCCCGTTTTTAGGTCAAAACCTTAAAAAATAGGAACTTGTCAGAATTGGCTGAAATTAATTTTGATTGGCTTATTTCGCATCACGATCACATTGGTGAAGTCGGGTTCAATTAAAAGTCAGTTTAAGCCTGGTGGATATTTTTCACTTTTTCAAGAGAAAAGTTAGGACCTTTGAGGTCGTCAATGGCAGTTGGCAAGTACCAGGTATCAAAATCTAAGCCTGAAACTCAAAGCAGAATGTTCTATGATGAAAGATGTTGAAAATTATGCTTTTTGACAGAGGGGATTTTCAGATTGGCAAAAAATGCTAAAATATTCTAAGTCTGGGAACATTTTCACTATGTAACATAGTAGACACTTGCACAATCAACGTGCAAATCAATTTTATAGTGTCCGTACATGTGAGAATGATGAAGTATAGCCATACACACACCACGACAGTCGTAGTACTTTGATATGGTTAACCTCAGTAGTTAATACAGTGTTCATAGAGCACAAAAAGGTGGAAAATATGTAGTTCAGAGCAAATATGCACCCCTGTAGCCCAAGGGCGCCCTTCTTTTTGAAGGTCAAGATTCAGGTGCTTTGGATTGCGAATACACTCATTCTCTTCTGTTTTCAGTCAACTTTCTGACTAGCTATGGAGCAAGTTCATCTGAAATGCAGAACTCTGGTAGATGAAGGCAAAAGTAGAGGTTACAAAGAGTGTATACATCATGAAGGCTACAGGGGCGCCCTTCTTTTTGAAGGCCAAGATCTGAATGCATGTGCTGGTTTCAGTCTCTTCAAGATTAGTTTGGCTTTCCAACGAGCTATCAAGCAGAGATGTACCTAGTGCAGAACTTCGGTTATCAGTAGCAGAAGTAGAGACTGCAAACATGATACATGTCATCAAGAATTGCCAGTTGATGGTTTGAGTGTCCTTGTAGCTTAGGGGCGCCCTTAAATATGACTTTCCAGATGAATGAAATTGTAGTTGAGGTCTTCCTAAGATCTTTTCCTGCTTAGTTCAACTTTGCAGCACACCCGTTCGCGAGATGATCCGACATTCTGAGTGACAGTAACAGAGGTTCCACCGAACACGTAAAATAGAGGATGGTGAAATGTAGCTACACA